>JXTB01000268.1:161533-179182 GCA_002914805.1 Parasponia andersonii | reverse complement strand
GAGATTCAGAGTCGCCAGAAGAGTTATGCTGACCCGAAGAGGCGTGAGGTAGAGTTCGATACTGGTGATTCCATATTCTTGAAAGTGACTCCAAGGCGAGATACTACAAGATTAGGAGTTAAGGGTAAGCTTGCTCTGAGGTATATTGGTCCCTTTGAGATCACTGAGAGAATTGGACCAGTGGCGTATCGCTTGAATCTACCTGCACAGTTGAGTCACGTGCATAATATATTTCACATGTCGATGTTGAAGAAGTACACGCCGGACCCATCTCATGTTGTTCAGTACGTGCATGTACCGATCTAAGAGGATGTGTCCTATAAAGAGCAGCATGTTCTCTTGTTGGCTAGAGAGTTGAAGGTACTTCGCAACAGAGAGATACCACTGGTCAAGGTGCTTTGGGAACATCACAAAGAGGACGAGGCTACTTAGGAACTCGAGACAGAGATGTACGAGAAGTACCCTCACTTGTTTAACTTTCAGTTAGAAGTTGTATTGTGATAAAAAATCTTGACTTGTATTTTGAATTTCGGGACGAAATTCTTATAAAGAGGGGAGAATGTAAAAACCCGGAATTTTCGAGAGTAATTTGGACATTTTACCAATTTTCCGGATAAAATATTGTGGGGACTAATTTGCAAAAGTTTTGTACAAAGGGACTAAATTGCAAATTTTGGGGGACTAGAATAATAGAGATTTGAAATTTTGGAGACTTATGTGTAATTTTTGAAAAATAGCACAGCCCTATAAGGTTGGGCCACGTGGCCCTGCTCAACTAATCCCCTCTCTTCTTCTCTCTCTCTCCCCGAAACTCTCTTTCTCTCTCTTCTCTCGGATCTCTCTCGGCCGCACTACCGCAGGATCACCTCCGGCCACTGTCCGCCACCCTAACCAGCCGGCGAGCCTTCGCCAGGCTGCCACGAAGCTCCGCCGCCCCTCACCGCTTGCTGCCGCCTCCTGTATCGACGGAAAAAGCCATTGATGCCGTTTTGACCCATTTCAGTTTTTTCGTCACCGGCGACGATTCCGTCCACCATTCGGCCTCAAACTGGTCTCGTTGGATTCGTATCGTCGCAAAGATCATCAAGGTATATATATCTCAACTTCATTTTGCCCGGATTGAAAGTCGTCATTTTTGGGCATTTCGAGTTTATGGTTGTTGTTCTCGATCCGGCCGTTGGATTGTGTTTTTGACTACATTTTTGGAATGTACTCAGAAAATGGAGAAGTTTGATATATATATTGTGTGGTTTGGTGATCGGCACGAAAATCGAGATCGAACGGTCAAGATTTTATCTCGTTTTACGTGCCACAGGTCTGGTGTGGGCCCGGACCCGAATTGGATACGTTATATATCTAACCTATCTATTTTGGGTGCTAAGAATTTAGTGAAGAGGTCTGTTTGTGGAATTGAAGCTCTGGTGAGAAAGTTCATTTTTCGCACGAGGACGATCGAGGGCTTGGAATTGGTTCCCGACCCTCCGAGCGATCGTCAACGACACCTTGAAGACTCAATAGTGTGGTGTCGCTATTTTGTTGAGGTATGGGTTTAGTTACCTTCATTTTATACCGTTTTTGAGTTAAAACTTATTTTCTGCAGCATATAAGAACAAGTGTGTTTTTAATAATTTGAATTATATGTGATGGAATCTGGTTATACGATATATACTGTATTGCTCGTGGAGTTTGCTGTGTGCAGGTTATTTTGGGTATATCAAAAATAGGGCCGCTATACTGCCCGTTTTTCTATAAAACCCTATTATGCATATTTTATTGAAAAATCAGAGTACAGTAGTTTTTAAACTTTAGTTCTGTATTGCACGTGTCATAGGATCATACATGAGCACCGCATTAGCATCGTGGGTTTTACAGTGTGGCGCTGCGTGCCCCACCGTCGGTGAAAGTCCGTAAACTCGCGCGAGATCTTGTTACTTCTGATTACCTCCCCATTTGGCAGGTGTAGGCAATTCGGTTGCCCCTCCAGGTTTGGTAGGCGACATATGGGTGTCTCCTCCGGATATGGGTTTAGGTATCAGGCAGGTTGTTAGGTACACTTAGTACCATCATTTTGGGTTTCCACATATGAGAGGATTTGAGCTCATGGGTATGGGTTGATTTGTGTCATGTGCATATGGAGTGATGGTTTTGATTACACTGTTTTATATATATATTGGCTCCCAGTTTGGATTATATCTATATATATATATATATATATATATATATGTGAGTGTATATTTTGGATTTGAACTAACCATGCAAGAGATTCCTATCATTGAACTGTTTTTCCTCGAGGTAACTATTTTCCTATTGGGCATTGTATGCTCACCCCCCTACCTTGCTCCTTAGGTGGTGTCCAGTGCGATCTTGATAATCAAGAGGAGTAAGAGGTCATCCTGATTGCAGTTTGCCTCTTGGTAATGCTAGGAGTTTGTTGTCGTAGTCTTTGGACTATTTGGATTTTGTGTTAGCGTTAAACCAAGATTACTGCTTTCTATTTTGTCTGCAAACTTATGTACGCCATTCTGGTGTTTGACTTCTGTTGTGGATGACGATAATGCTGGGTTTTATATTTAATTTCATGTTTTTAAGTAATTGTTCAATATATGTTTGATAGTGTATACGAACTGTGGGAGTGGTTCACGAGATGGAATTTCGATTATTTTATTTAAATGGACCGTTTTATTAAAAACTAGAACTTTTGAGACTTTTTAAATAAATCAAGGAATTTCCTACCTTTGTGAAATTCCCCTTCTACCACTAGCACGGATTTTGGATGGTGACATTTTCTCTCTCTTTAAAGTGAAAGTCTATATCAGATAAAAAAGAACTTAGCTATCGGATTGCAAATGAGCCATTGTTCTTTTTCTTTTTCCATTTACTGCTCTTGATAGTGAAAAATTAGAGTTTTTATAAGTAAAAAAGTCATAATTAAAATTAGAAGGTGACTTATTCAATAATCCAACTGTCCAATGAAGCTGTCAATCCATATATAACATATTTCTCTCAAAATGGTTTGTCCATATACCCGTTTATCTTGGTAGTTTTAACCCAAACTTATGACTCAATTACCATGTGCAAAATACTCTAGGTAATTTAAAGAGAAGAATAGATGGAGTAGATGACTAATAATAAATTATACTCTCTTTACACGTAAAAATAATGAACTAATATAATGTCAGCATAGATTGACAATGATGATAAACATATTATATGAGGATCCGACTATAGAGATTTGATTTCATCCATGCAAAATGGAGGAAATTAAAAGTGGGAAAAATAATTAGCAAACTGCCTAATTAGGGCAAACCGGCAAAGGTGAGTTGATGGCATGCATGCGTGAAAAATAAAGTGGGTAAAGCCTTTAGTAATAATGTACGTATTTGGTAGGAAAACGAAGCGACCCAAAAAAGCAAGCTAAAAGTTTCAAAGTAAGGACTAAGGACAATAAAATGGGTCCCTTTCTTAAAGTAAATAGGCCAATCAGCTTAAATCTGGTCCAGAGTTTCACGTGCTCTGCTGCCGCACTTCCCTGGATTGAGAGGAATCTCTATGGTAATCTCTATTCTCTATTCATATGCAGCAACACGCCAACACCGAATAGTAATTGTTCTCCTGCCCAACAATATATGCATGTTTATCATGGTTGATAAGGTCTAAGCGCTTCTGTTATTTATAAAAAAAAAAAAAAAAAAAAAGCTATATAACAACAGTCGCTATATATGGATCCCTTTATAAAGTGGATTATTCGTATGTTCGGATTAAGAGGTTGGGAGAAAATTTGAATCTATAATGTGTACGAGGAGGAGAGGACGTTTCTCTTTTATCATCCCTTAATTAGGCTGGTTAATTAATTTTTAACTTCTTGCTTAATTTATTAGTTGAGGGCACTAAATGCATTATTTTACGTTTACTCCATTTTATTTTCTTCCGTCTCATTGCGTTATTTTCTTAGCGTAATATGTGGATTTTATTATAATTTATTATATTATCAAAATATAAAATTAGATTATGTTAAGAAACAAGATTGGAGAGTGAATATATATATATATATATATATTTATATATAAGATTGTATAATTAGTATTCTTCTTGTTTTGAGTATTAAGTACTTGATATCACATTAGTTCATATGCATACACTACACCGTACTTAAAAAGAATGAGTTTAGTGTTGAGGGGTAGACCGACCTAAAGGGATTAAAAAAAAAAATGGAGACCCAAAAGAAACAAAGTAGAAATACGACCTCTCGCCATTATAAGTCGAGTTTCGTCCTTCTTAAGTTTGTACAAACAGGTGTATGTATAGATGTACGGGTTGATATCGATTGATTTTATCTAAGTTCTTTATTTTTTTTGGTTGAAAAAGATTTTATCTAAGTTCTAACCTGACGATGCTTGAAAATAATGTTAGCCTTGCAATTAATGCAAAATAAATTTAATACTGGTAGACTAAGATTGACTAACAACGGAGAGGAAGAAATTGATTTTTAATAATTTACTTGATAAACAACTAAATTATACAAGTTAAAGCAATAATACCTAAAAATAGCTAAATGATATTAACAAGCTCAAGATAAATAAATAAAAGAGATAAGGATAGAGAAATACAAATACTATTTTTACGAGATTCAATAAACATAACGATTTATCTACGCATCTTGCTCTTGACAACCTGTTTCGAGCTTTCTATTTTACACAACGAGTGATTTTTTCTTAAGCACACTCACACTTTTACAATAGGTTTGAATCCGGCTTTATCACGTATAACTCGGATTATTTAGGTTTTGGTGCCAATCTTACTTAAACTAAGTTATTTATGAATTTGGTGTCAACCTCACCTCGCAAAGACAATTTTGATTTTTATTTTTTTGATATACTCATCTAAAAACTCTCTTAAGAATATAATTGATACAAGATAAGTCTAGAGAAAATAAATGAGAACACAAAATATAATCTAATTTGGCTCGAGTGATTTTTGTTAAAAAAGTAAATATAAAAGTTTAAATCATAAAAGATGATTTGAATAAATTGAAAGTACGTATAAAACAATGTAGGAATGTTCAAAAGTCAAGTGTAAAAAAATCTTTTATTTATAGACTTAAATAAAAATTAGCTGTTTTAGACCGTTTGATAAACAATCTATCATTTTCGTTAAACTAAAAATGTATTTTGGTCGAACGAATATACTAGTCGTTGATAGTGTGATTTTAACGGTCGAATTTGAAAATCTGCTAAAAAATTAAGCAGAGAAATCGGTCCACTAATTATGAGGACTAGTCTACCAAAACTGTTTGAGAACAATTTTTTATTTTTATTTCAAGTTTTTTTTTTAATTATTTTCAAAATGTGACTTCATAAATTGATTTTTCATGTAATATAGAAATTAAAGAAATTTATAAATCAATTTAAAAATTTGTCTAAAATAAATTTTTTATTTTAATTGGAGATAAATAAGTCTAGTAATTTTGGTTTGAAAATTTTCAATTTTATAAAAAATTTTAGTCATTGAGATCATTTTAAGTATAGAAAAATATTCAAATACAAAAATTAAATAAATAACGTTTGTTAGTTTAGATCTTGTAATTTTGAATTTTATCTTTATATTTTTTTTTTCCATAATGCATCTTATAATTTTTTTAGTTTATCTTGCTACGGACTTAAGTAAATTATTAATTTAATCGTATGTTAACTTCAAAATATAAATGGAAGATTGATATTAGAAAGCATAACTGAACAAATAAAACATACGTATCAAAGGGCAAAAGAAATAAAATTTAATTATACGAAGTGTCAAACAAAAAAAGGGCTGTTTGAATATGTGTACGCAGATTATAGAACGAGAGAGGTCAAATCAGTCGCATGCAACTTGCTGGGCCTAGACACTAAAGTGGCACAACATGGCATCAAAAGAAGTGAAGGCGACGCCACATTATAGCACTTTCTACACATTGGATTGTAGTACTAGTACTGTTTGGTCCATGCTTTTGGATAGTGGGACTCACGAAATATCTGACACAAGTTTGTCTCAATTTAAAGCAATGAAACTATTGAATGAGAAAAATAAAAATTCTGACTTTTGATCTCACCAAACTCGCAAGGGTAATAAATTGCATCAATACAAAAGTAATTTTTTTTTTTAATTTATCATGTGACATGTTGTGTAATCGAGAGTTGGTATTTGGTTACTTGCTAAAGCTGGCTATGAGCCTATGAGTTATTAAATATGTAATTTTTTTTATAAGACCCTTTATTAAACAAAATGTGACGTGTTATACTAATCTATTACGTCAAATTTCTTGCCTAACAAAATTAATAATGAATAAGATTGAACTTTTCTTTTTTTTTTTAATTGATTAAAAAAACAATGAATATGATTAAAACCAGATAAGTTGGTACGTTTTCTTTGTCATTATTTGTGTAATCGACTGAGTCATTTGTCTCTATCTAAATTAATTCTCAAAAATAAAATTAACTACTGTAGTGAACCTTAATTAATGTATCTTAAAAAAGTGGTTTTTGGTTAATGGTTACTTTGAACTCTTTTTCCTTTTTTTTTTTTTTTTTTAATATTTGGCTTATAAGTATTGGTCCAATTATGTTAATAATTAGCAGTACTAATGAAAAAGACACCAGGAATTTCTAAGTATTGGTCCAATTATGTTATTAATTAGCAGTACTAACGAAAGAGACACCAGGAATTTACAAGTATTGGACCAATTATGTTAATTATTAGCAGAGTATTGGTCCAATTATGTTAATTATTAGCAGTACTAACGAAAAAGACACCAGGAATTCATTAGAGGTAGAAAAAAGGAGAAACTATTTAAAAGGCAATTAAATTTAAATTACAAGGAACGAGAAGGATACAAACACAATCAATTCAACTACCCTGGGCCTGAATTAGAATCTCACACATGCATATGTCCAGGGCTCATAACATTAACATGGGATCATGATGGTCGCGATGATTTGATTTTGATGAGAAAAGATCAACGGTGCAAAATAAACACAATATGAGACTCGAAACCAAATAAATACACCAAGCCGTGAAACTGTGTCGTTTAGATGGACCAATTAACTTCGGCTTAATAGTCTGTGGGTGGGAGCTGCTCGTGGGTGTGGGAGATGAAGAAGAATTCGTAGACAAGCCCAGCAATTCCACCGCCGATCAGAGGCCCAACCCAGTAGATCCAGTGGTTCTCCCAGCTCCAGCTCACCAAGGCAGGCCCAAATGACACAGCCGGGTTCATGGAGGCCCCATCGAAAGGCCCAGCAGCCAAGATATTAGCACCAACGATGAAACCAATGGCGATGGGAGCTATAATTCCCAAATTGCCCTTCTTGGGATCAATGGCAGTGGCGTAAACTGTGTACACCAATCCAAAGGTGATCACGATCTCGAAAACCAAGGCGTTCCACACTCCTACTCCGGAGGAAAGGCTGAAAGTTGGAACAGCCTGCGTAGTACCCAAACAAAACCCAAATTTAAAAATAAATTAAATAACGGATTTTTCGTATTTTTTTTTTTTTTTTTTCAATCACGTCCACTACCATAACAAACTAAAGTACTAATAACCAAACCATAATGAACGTACAAAAGAGAAAAAAATGAAAATACGTTTCGAGTTGTGGCCGTCGGAGTGGGCAAAATATACAAACAATTCATACAGTGAATCACGACGCTAATTTTGATTTTAATCAGAAGAAAGAAAAAAAAACGTATTCTCACCAAGCCACCAGTGACAAACTTGAGGAGCAAGGCAGCGACAACGGAGCCGAGGAGCTGGGCGATCCAGTAGAGGATGCCACGAAGGAGGGTGATGTTACCACCGACGAAGGCGCCGAAGGTGACGGCGGGGTTGACGTGTCCACCGGAGATGTTGGCTCCGACGGAGACGGCCACAAAAAGTGCGAAAGCGTGGGCGATAGCGGCGGAAATGAGGCCGGCGGGAGTGGTGGCGCCGTCGTTGGTGAGCTTGTTGAAGGCGATGCCAGAGCCCGAGCCGGCGAAGACGAAGATTAGGGTCGATATAAACTCAGCTAAAGCGGCCTTCAAGGCATCGGGGTGAGTTGCCTCCTCGGTCCTACCGATGGCGATGTTCCTGATCGGCATGGTGATGATGATCAAGGTGATCGGACGGTGTGGATTAGACGAGATTAGCAACTGAGAGAGCTTAGAGATAGAATCAGCTACTACTGGTTTCCACTTCTCAGCTCTCTCAGCTTACTTATACTGAAGTACATGAGGCTTAATAAACCGACTATAGACGGTTCCCGGTTCAATTTCGATAATTTTTTAATTTAATAATTATAACGTGAAGAAGTGATTGGTTGACAGCCTGTGATATTTGAATGGATTTTTCTCGTTTTTTTTTTCTTTTTTAATTAATATTTGGGAATTTTTTTGTGCATAAAGCGCATTAAGCCGCTACACTGTCGTCTGATTGACACGTGTAGATAGATATTAGCAACACGTAATGTGATTACATAGTGGATATTGTCTTCTCCATTTGGTGTCTAGAAATATCGAATATTCTTTTTTTTTTTTAAATAATAAATGCTCTTAATTAGAGAAAACAAAACACACTTATTTATTTGACAAATTTTCAACTCTCTTTATTTTCATTAAACACGAACCCCAATTTTCGTTTAACCCACCTCCCAACTTTTTTTTATTCCCCAAAAAAAATTATAGGGTTAAAGCGTGTCTACAATTCTGATTCTGAGTGGTTTCTTCTTAAAGTATTAATACATTTTTTTGTTTATAATTCTGATTCTATAAGTCGATTAATACTTTCTTCTTGAAGTATTAATATATCTTTTCGACTGTCCAGACTCGAATCCAATACTCTTTGTGGAGGAAACTATTGCCTTAACTACTCTACCTATTAGCTTGGTGGCCATACCTTTCAATTTAGTACCGTATGTTACGGGAGGAGAAAGTTCAGTTATGCAGTGATCATCTACTATGTAAACTTAAACTATATATATATATATATATATATATATATTTATAAAATAAATCAGTTTTTAATTTATTCCAATTATAAATTTATTATCCACTAACTGGTGATGAGAATATAGAGAAAACTAAATAAATAAATAAAGAACATAGTAAAATATATTTTTTTTCCCTCCAAAAAAGGTTTTTGTGGCCTCGTTTGCTTCCTTTTTATTTTTAATTATTTAAGAGACATTTTGTGGCCATAGTTCAATCACTGTATTGATATAAATATCAAAGTGAATGAAGACAGGTTTTTAACAAATATACAAAACATATATAAATATATGTATATATATATAAGCACCAATTCAGCATGCATTGTCTTTTACTTATATTTAAGTGTTATTTTGACAAATTAAAATTTATTATGCATATTTTTTTTATATTAAAAGATAAAATAGAGAAATAACATTAATAATATATGTATTTTCATGCATATCATTATAGTTATTGGATCACCATTAAATGATGATCCAACGGTTATAAAAAAAAATATATCTATAAATAGATGAAAAAAAAAATCTATTAGATTGGCAAACTATATGTATATATGTGTGTTAGAGTGTGTATATATTACGAAGAGTATGTAGGTCCTACTTTTCTTAGGCCTTAACAAGTGGAAATGGTATTGTTAATTTAGCAAAAAAAATAATTAGAAGTGGAGATGACTTTTTATTTTTAAATAGAAATTTAATTTTAGTTAAATTAAAAAGTGGAAGCAACACGATGATTATCCTAATTATTATTTCTAACAGATAAGCATTGTTGGACGGTCCTGGAGTTCATACAATATTATCAGGATACAATGTTGATTAGTTTGTACTACGCAACTAGTTTTCTATTTGTGGTTAGCTCACGTTTTTCCCATAATAAGAATCTTTAGTAGATGCATATAGCGTTTTGATAATAAAAAGACCACATATTATATGAGCAACTTGGACTATTAAAATTCTGTAATTCATAGTTATCGCATAAGTAGTTGGCATCAATTGATTTGATTATAAACTAATCATGTGTTTATGAGTTTATCTGTCCTATTTTAACTACCAAAGTAAAACAATTAACCCGTGATGTATTTTCATCTTTCTTTCGCTTCAAATTTAAACATTACTTTGAATGATTATATTTTATTGGTTTTTTTTTTCCTTTTTGGTTTGGAAAAAGATGATTTAATGAAATAGAAAGTTACCGTTCTGTCTAGAAAGTTTGAAAAGAATAAAGTGCACGGGCGGTTGTTGCTGTCCATTATACGTATATCTTCATAATTACTAGTTATCAATAATTTACTTTGTCTTTTTGAAGAGAGGGGTCATTGAATGATGGCTAGTACTATCCTTTTTCACCATAAAGATTTTCGGTCAAAGAAAGTGTTTTGGGCAGTGTGAAGAACGCAAAAGTAATTTCCTTAATTAACTCTGCTTGGAACTTGAATTTTAGAGAAAATAAAATAAATGCAAATATATTGAAGAATTTATTCTCTCTTATTCGAAGTTTATACAAAATAGAAGAGAAAAATTTTATAGTAAAAGTGTGAGAGACATTAAGAGTGATTTTAGAGAATTTTGATTATAATAAAAAATTACAAAATAAAAATCTGAAAACAGAATCTTATAGACATTCGGAAAATATGTTTCCTTATCTTTTCTTCAAATTTCCCATCTCTATTTTTAATAGTACAACCGAATAGCTTAATTAGTTAAAACTCAATATAGATTAGGAGGATCCTTCTATGGATTGCAAGTAAATTATTTGTTCCCATTTTCGTTCAAATATAACCCTATCCTTGTTCTCTTATAATTATCAAAATAGTCATTTGTCAACCCCCAATAAAAAGTTCTAACTAATTTGAACAGAACGCCAATATTTGGTCATGAAAGTTTTAAAGGGGACAAATAAGGTAAATAAAAAAATGTGCCTTTTCTTCTTATAAATAACAGCAGTAAGAAACTGTCCTTTCTAAAGTTCGCAACCACTTTACTAGTACTAAAAAAAGAGTTCACAACCACCTCTTTGGGATATCACTAGGAATATAGGATATACGTTTAATCACTTCTTTTCACCATCGTTTTTTTTTTTTTTGAAATGTATTTGTTGTATTTTGTCGAACAATCAATGACTATATAGAGAAAAAAAAATTCTTAGGTTCTCTATCAATTCATTTAAATCATTCCATAAATAAATAAATTCATGTATATCATGACGAAGGTACCCTCTCATCAATGTTTCTAAATTCATCATATGCAAAAGGGCAAAATGGATTAGATAATAAATTATCTAAATAGCAAAGAAAGTGTACCCTAAAAAAGAAGGAAAATAATAAAAAAGTGGAATAAAGGTGTTAATCATACGCATAAACTAGGCTCTAATCCATTGTCAACGGAAAGTGACGGTTTTCCAATTTTTGAAAAGAGTCGGTGATAATATATTTTTTTGGGGGGTTTGGAAAGTATCTGATAATAATTTAGTTTGCGTAATACCATACTCGTGAAATCGGAGTCGGTAGAAATTTCGGGTCAGTACCAATTGCGAGGATATAAAAGGGTCCCTCACTGAATACACTAAAGCCTAATTCATATAGTATTGATAATGACGATTATTCTACAAATTAGACAGTGACCTGGTGCTAGTACCTATGGGGTTACCCTCACTTTTTAATGAAACCCATTTCAGTTTGTAAAAAAATAAAACAATTTTAAAAAATAAATGGCCAATACATCATAAAGTTTCACAAAGTTGAAAACAAAAATATATGATAAATTTGTGGCTGCTGCTGGTGATGACCATTCACCCATATGCTGATAGCATCACTTTTTGACAAAACCCCGTTTATTTTTTCTCTCTTAAAATAATAGGGTTTATAAATTGTGGCTGCTGGGATTCGAGCCCAGGTCTTCACGGCCACAACGTGAAATTCTCACCACTAAACTACAGCCACGTGTTTGCAAAGCCCTTTGTTATTTTATACTTAGATATGAGACTTAACGGTACATGGCGCCAACTGGAATATTATTTTTGGACTTATCTTTATTGAGCTGGGCTTTTCTATATTTTATAAATCATTTTACCCCTCACTACGTCTGGAAACCACGAAGTTATCAATCATTAGCATTCAAATATTTATGTTATCATCATTAATCATAGTAATTGATTTAAAAAAATATAACGAAAGCGATAGAATGCCTTTTTTTCTTTATTCCTTCTTACTTTTAAATAGCATTTATAATTAGATAAACGTAAACTCTTGCTCATAAGTTATATACTAAAATCATAATTAGGATAAACCTTTTAATTTGATCATACACTTTTTAATTAGAAAAAAGTAGACTACTTCATATTTGGACGATTTCCACAGTTTCTCAACTTTCGTAACAGACGAAATCAATCCGAGTAACATTTTGATGGTTGGTATCAGTTTTTATATATATTTTTTGTGTAGGTGAAAAAAAAAAATATTATTACAATAAATCAATTGTTATAACATAAGCAATATAATTAGAAAATTTCCAATTACAAAATAAATTATCAATGTAGAAAAAACACTAATATTACCATGTATATGGTCCACTTCACACAAATGGAAGGTTTATTGAACTGAAAACAAAAAACTATGGAAGTTATACAAGAGAATCAAAAAAAAAAAAGATTGAGAGAGAGAGAGAGAGAGAAAGGGTTAGAAAATTGAACAAATTTCGAGTGTGTGTATACGCACTATAAAATAAAAATAAAAATACCAAATACTGTTATGAGTACACATGGGTTCTAATACTATACTACATGATATATTTCTATGTTATATGAGTATATGACATATTAAGTACCATTTATATGCAAGCCAATCTATTAATTCACAAACAAATCAACATCAAATAATAACCCAAAGCAATACTCAAAAATACATCTTCCCAATGTCTATCCGAAGTTCAAAGCCCAAAAAGACTGCCATTTAATTATTTATGGGTTCATTTATTTCTTTCTTTTATTTTTATATTTTTAATGTTTATATTTCTTTTTTTTTTTTGGGGTCATTTTTGGACTTAAATGGTAGAGATTAGTGGATGACAAAGAGTGAACCGGTAGCCAAATTCTCCAAATTGAGTAACTAGCACGTGATACGGACGTGGAAGTGGGCCAGATGAAGCAGCACCATCATGCATGTTTTTGGGGCTGCCAGCCTGGCCCTGTCTACAGTCGACAGCTGTGCGCTGTAAAAGTAGTGCATGTGGGACCACACATGTGAAAAGTGGGACCCAATTCCCCGACTTTTTCACTGTCTTCATAAGGACCTAAATTTTGGACTCTCTCTGCCCATAAGTCAAGGCCTTTCAGCGGCCCAATTGATTGATATCTTTACCAACAGTGGACCGAAATCCAGTTTAGTACTGATTTTGCCACTAATAACTGTAATAAAAAAAATCAAAAATCTTATTATAATTGTGTTTTAATTGTATACAGTATGATTGTATTCAATTTCGTGACTGAATTCGTTGCTCTAAACTATGGTTAGTTACCAAGCAAGAACACTCCAAAAGAGGGAAAAGGTACATTTGAAAACAATTTTGGAAGAATCAAACTTTGGACCACATCAATACTAAAGTTTTGGACCACAAATCATAATATACTAATTGGTCCAGCTAAGGAAGGGCCAGGCCCACGAGCTGACACGTTGGAGGCAACCACTTTCTCGTCCTCATTCATTTCACTCCTCTGCGAGAAACGTCAAGAAAAACAAGTTAAAACAAGTCTTTTATTAATTTCTTTTAAGAATGATTAACTATCACAGCAGCTAATAGATCACAGGGGAAAAAAATAATGAAGTAAAAGACACCAAGAGATCTGTTCTTTTAATGGAAGCTTTTCACTCACCTGATGGGACAGATTGAGAAAGCTTAGACTGAAATAAAAAGGAGAAAAAAAAAAGGGCATTTCCAAACCAAATTTGACATAAACATTATTGACGGAGATTTTGTCAACAATTTTATTGAGAAAATTATAAAATGTCGTTTGTATATGTGAAGGATTAATTAATCCAAATAAACAAAGAGATAAAAATTTTATAGTGGTTTAGTTCCAAAAAATATGAGTCTACGTCCACTATTTTTTTATTATTTTCTGGAGAATTACAAGAGCTCAAAATAATATATTGTCCGGAAAGAAGAAGTCTAAAAAGTTCCCAAAAGATCTAAAAGATAAAAGAACAAAGATATCCCAAAAAGAACAAAAGATCAAAAGAATCCCCCACTGAAACATTGAACTCCCTTTATATAGATGAGGATAGCTCAATGTTTCCCAATTGTGAGAATGGGTAACTGTATAATCAGAAAATACAATTCGAGTAACAATATAACTGGGTAATCACTTAAATGAGATGACTGGTCGATTTTTAAAGAGAAACTTTTGTTTCCTTTTCTTTGTAGGTTACCCGTTTGACGAAACTTAGTCTAGTTTCCTTTTCATTCTGGTCGCACTTAACTCGTTTCGCGGAGGTCGCACTAACTTATGCGGTGGATGTCGCACTTAACTCTTTTGGAGGAGGTCGCACTTAACTCTTTTGGAGGAGGTCGCACTAACTTATGCAGTGGAAGTCGCACTAAACTCTTTCAAAAGAAGTCGCACTTAATCTTACTTATGCGACCTGACACGTTTATTTGGTCAACTTTTCCCTTTTTGGTATTGACCAACATATAGGATTTTAGACCGCACAACAATTACCCCCCATCTCCATTAGTTCTTTAGGACAAAATGGAGCTTCCTTCTACTATAAGTGCGGGCTTAAAAATACGATGTCATGACCTAGACTTGAGACCTTTGAAGAGTCGAAGAGTCGCCAGATCTCAAATTTCACATTTTCAAGATCACGCGCACCTTTTTCTGACAGATGAAACCACGTGTCATATTTTCTAAGAAGAATAGCAAAACTCGAGGAGACTTTTCTCTTCTTTTTCTTTTTTAAATAGACACAATGATAGCGATGACGCCAGCTGTTGTTTTAAATCAAATCGTTTCAAATTTTGAAAAGATACTGATTTAATTTCAAAAAATCAAATCCCACGTGAACTTCGGCCTTTGGATCTGAAAATTAAATACCTTGATCTACGGCTGTGATTTGACGATGCTCGAGACATATATATCGAAAACTAATCCACCTCCTCTTCAAAAATCCTATCGTCTGCTATTTCTCTCGAAACCCGAAGCATTCACGAAGCAATTCTTTCGGCGTCGTCTTGTTCTTCCTCTTCTCCGATGAAGCTATCACCGCAATCCTTCAGACTACATCTCGATCCCTTTGTCTTCGAAAAAAGGTTAGTATATATCCTCTCTCTCTTATTGTTCTCTGTCCAGAAAACTCATTTATAGATTTCATTTCTAGAAATTGAATCCGATTGTAGAGCCTAAATGTCCTGAATGAAAATCCGTCTCACACTCGGATGGACTGGAATGGGAATTTTTCAGATCTCCTTTGTTAGTTTATAGATTACTTTATTTTAGATGACTGACAGAGACGAACTCGTGAAAGAATTTTTTTTTTTTTTTAGGGTCTGAAACCCTTTTTTAGTTTTTTAACGAACTGCTCAAATAATTTTTATGAATCCGTAGATCGATTAGAAAAAATTCGATGAGCAGCTTGTTGATGCAATCCTAAGATGAGACCCCAAAACTGCTCGCATATAGCTAAGATCCCTGTTGCTCGCATAGGACTAAATCCATCCATATTTCTTTTCAGATGTCTAGTAGTGAGGATTTTAGAGAAGGAAATGCATTCTCAGGAGATCTTCCAATACCAACGTTAGCTCTATAAACCTCAAAGATCATCTTGAGCCAGAACCCGAAATTGAGATAACCAGGGTCAGGCAAAGTAGTCCTCGCATAGGCGACCTTCCTTAAGACCAATGGCCCCGGCATATCAGAGATGCCCCTGCATTCGTAATTGGTTATCAATATGTAGTGGGAGACTGGTCATGTACCAATATAAGGACGAGCTGCACCACGAACAGGCTCAGCAAGATCGTGTGCAACTACAAGATCACCATCCCTATTCGTCTTCCCATGGAGTTCAATCGACCACATACACCACCTCGCGGAATTGCCTCATTCTCTGAAGCAGTTCTCAAATGCGGTATCCACCTCCCACTTCATCCTTACATAAAATCCATCGTCGATTATTATGGAGTCGTTCCTTTTCAACTAACTCCAAACACTTATAGATACATGGTAGGTCTGTACATACTATACCATAAACTAGGCTTAGAAACCCCCACTCTTGAAGAATTCGCTTGGTTTTACCAAGTGAAATCAAACCCATCAGACTTCGGCTTATTTTATGCGAGCAAATGGTCGAACCAAGTAATAAAAACTATCTACGGGGTTCGCAACAACATGGAAAAATGGAAAAATCTATTTCTTCACTTTGACTATGCGGATAACAGCTTCTTTCAGAATCCTGGTAGGTAACTTTCAGTTTATCGCCTTTTTTGTATAAACATATTATTCTGATCGAACTCGTATGTCAACGCAGATAATAGGGATTAGCCTGGACTTTCCAGAGAACAGCTCGCAAGGGTGTACAGAATAAACGACCTTCCGATTGAAGAATTCGATTGGAAGAAGCTTGGGACTTCCAAGAACTTAGTCGCTTGCGGTCTGCTTCTAAGGGGAGCCGCGTTCCCAGATTCCACCGTCCGCTCGACCAGACCCTCGAGCTCGAAGAAGAAGAAGCCGAGGAAGCAGACGGAAAAGACTGCCTCGTCTTCTAAACCTAGGAAGCAAAAAGCAACACGTAATCACATCTTTGGATTTGCGAGGAGATTGTATATCAATCAGTACTTGTATCTTCTGAGGGTTAGCTTCAATGCCTCGCTGATTGACCATAAAACCCAGAAATTTTCTAGAACCTACCCCGAATGCATACTTCTGGGGATTTAGCTTCATTTGATACTTTCGGAGAATTTTGAACATTTCATCAAGATGTTTGATGTGATCTTCGGCTTTCTTCGACTTCACCAGCATGTCATCAATATATACCTCCATTGTCTTGCTAATTTGTTTTACAAACATCATATTGACAAGACGCTGGTAGGTTGCTCCTATATTGATGAGTCCGAAGGGTATCTTTTTGTAACAGTATAATCCTCGATCAGTGATGAACGAGATATGCTCCTCATCTAGCTCGTATATAGGGATTTGATTGTATCTAGAATATGCGTCCATGAAACTTAAGAGTTCATGCCCCGATATTGCATCTAAAAGCTGGTCGATTCTTGGAAGGGGAAAGCTATCCTTCGGGCATGCTTTGTTGAGATCGGTGAAATCGATGCATGTTTTCCACTTCCCATTGGGTGTCTTTACCAAAACCGGGTTAGTAAGCCAGTTCGGATAAAAAGATTCTCTGATAAATCCAATTTCGAGCAACTTTTCTATCTATTCTTTCAACGTGACGTAGCGTTCTGGATTCATAGCTCTTCTTTTCTGCCTTACAGGCTTCTTTGTTGGATCTATGTTAAGACGGTGGTATATGATATTCGGATCGATCCCGACCATGTCCGAATGTTGCCACGCGAAGACATCCAAGTTAGATTCCAGAAAAGTGACCAATGAAGCTCGCACAGGTTCTTGAAGCTTCGCTCCAATCTTTAAAATCTTGGAGGACCT
>JXTB01000268.1:37555-160603 GCA_002914805.1 Parasponia andersonii | reverse complement strand
CTCTTGGAATCTCCTGTTTTTTCTGTTTGGGCTGCTTCTCAGTCGATTGTTCATTACTCCTTTTGTTCGACTTCTTATCATTATTGTTGTTGTTTGTGGTCGTATCTTTGGCGGCATCCTTTCTTCCTCCCTTTGTCGTCTTATGAAGGTTTTCGAGTGAAGATTCCACTCTTAGATATCGACCAACTCTTCGATAGAAGTCTTCAAGGGTTCTGCATTCTTACTCTAGTAACTCTTCCTAGAGTTTAGTTTCCGGTCGTACCCGAGCCATCATTAGAGTTAAAACTCCTCCTTCAGGTGGGTTATTGACCTTCGCTAACTCTGAGGTAAAATGATTTAGGTAAGATCGTAGAGTTTCCTCCAGGCCTTGTCGAATAGCAGGCAGACTTATCATGGAACAGTAAAATTCTTCGCGGCCTGGAATTGCCTCAAGAATGCAGTCTGAAGCTGTTGCCAGGACGAGATTGAACTAGACTTGAGTTTTCGAAACCACTTCTTCGCCGCTCTTGTGAGAGTTACAGCAAATCATATACAACGTGCGAGATCATCAACATGATGAAGTTCCATCAGGTCGTTGAAGTGATCCATATGGTCTTGTGGATCAGTTTTTCCATTAAAAGTGTTTATGGTGGGAAGTTTAAATCCAGCAGGTAAGGCGGCAGCTCAAACCTCCTCGCTGAATGGCGATTGACGATATCCATCAGCGAGCTCATCGTCCCAACCAGCAAATACATCTAAAGCAACCCTCAGATTATAAACATCGACGTTCAGAGGGAGAACATTCTCTCTCACTGGTGGTAGGAGTGGCCTCTGATCGTTGTCATGATATAAGGCGGGTTGGTTAGGTAGGGCCTGCTACGACCTTAGGGATTCTAATGAAACAGTGCGACAAGATCGGCTTTGGTCGTTATGATGCGATATGGATCGCCCCTGACTATGTCGCTGATCCAGATGTTGTTTCAGGTTTGTAGGATTCTGTCAAGATTCCCGACTGATCCTTTCAAAGACACTCCTCGATTGACATTTTTGCTCATTGTCTAGATAATTACGATTGATGGTTACTCTCCGGGAAGGTTGTTCACGATCACGATTAGTGCTCGAACTTTCAGTACCAGATACCATAGGCAAGTCTACGACCTTGCCTTTTCCCTTGGAGATGCAAGCTCCTCGATGCTCCTGCCGGGCTTTAGGTTGGTTGCGGTTCCCTGTCTCCAGGATTTGAATTCCTCTCTCAGGTTGTTGAACGGGACGTTCTCTGGGACGTTTGTGCTATGGTGGAGTTAGCATCTGTCCCTCAGCAAGTCGTCATAGAAAGTCATTAATCTGACTTGTAATTTGCTAAAGGTTCACCAGTGCTTCCTCTATATGATCCTGTCTCTAGACAATATTTTCCGGTACGGTCATGGCAGGCTGATCCTGAGCAGGATCTACCTGTGCAGCAACGGTACTTTGGGGATGATTTTGGCTAGTTTCGGTATTTCTGGTAGTATTTCTAGTATTTGCCATTGTTGAAAGAAACGGAATGGACAAACTTTTCTGCCGGAATAGCCCTCCTTCTAGCTCCAATTGTTGACCGAGGTTTTGTCAACAATAAATTTGGAAAAATTGCAAAATGTGGCTTGTGTGTGTAAAGGATTAATTAATCCAAACAAATAAAGAGACAAGAATTTTATAGTGGTTCAGCCCCAAAAAAGATGAGCCTACGTCCACTGTTTTTTTACTATTTTCTGGAGAATTACAAGAGCTCAAAATAATGTGTTATCTGGAAAGAAAAAACAAGAGTCTAAAAAGTTCCCAAAAGATCTAAAAGATAAAAGGTCAAAGATATCCCAAAAAGATCAAAAGAATCCCCCACTGAAACATTGAATTCCCTTTATATAGGTGAGGATAGCTCAATATTTCCCAATTGTAAGAATAGGTAACTGTATAATTGGAAAATACAATTTGAGTAACAATATAACTGGGTAATCACTTAAATGAGATGACTGGTCGATTTTTAAAGAGAAACTTTTGTTTCCATTTCTTTGTAGGTTACCCGTTTGACGAAACTTAGTCTAGTTTCCTTTTCATTCTGATCGCACTTAACTCGTTCGGAAGAGGTCGCACTAACTTATGCAGAGGAGGTCGTACTTAAATCTTTCGGAGGAGGTCGTACTAACTTATGTAGTGGAAGTTGCACTAAACTCTTTTGAAGGAGGTCGCACTTAATCTTACTTATGCGATCTGACACGTTTATTTGGTCAACTTTTCCCTTTTTGATATTGACCAACATATAGAATTTTAAACCGCACAATAAACATATTCCCTTTGAAACCAAAAATAAATGTTTGTTTTCAGCCGTGAAGGCGAATTTGTGACTAAAAAAAATATATTGAGACAAAAGTTATTTGATCTTTAGACTTTGTCTTTATAATTATTTAATAGAACATGAAATGACTGTATAATAAGAAACTGAATGCTATCATGAGACGGGTATGATAACTCTACTCTACGTTATGATCCGTTATAGAATCTACCCTAGTGAAATAATGTCATACGTCACCAGCGTCAACTCGTATCAAGAACAAGAAGATAACCATTGTTGAAACCAAAATTTTTGGTTTTGTTAATGTCTATCCAAACATTCTTTGATTTTGGTAATGTATATCCAAACAAGATATTGAAATTCAGAAGACTCATGATCCATCTGGCGTCACAGATATAGACAAACCAATGGCTATATCTTTTGAGAACGAGTCCAAATAGCTTAATGGGAACCAGCCCAAAAAGTGGTCCTTTCAGCTGGTTAAAATCATACTCTATTTCATATCACTTGTGAAAATGAAAGTTTCGTTACAATAAATTTAAATCAAAAGACACATTATTCTCCTGTTTTACAAAAAAAAAAAAAAAAAAAAAAAAAACAGAAGAAACAAGTCAGTCACTACTTAGAAATAGAATCCGGAAAATCAAAACTAGAGTTCAAAGAAAAATCACCATTTGGGCCCATTGCTCTTCCTTACAAATGTAAAACAAAGATAATTCAACCACACAAGTCCAGTCGACATCTTCTAGCCAATTAAAATGGTTTCAATCAACATCTCCTCCTTATGGTCGGTTAGAGCTATCTAATTAAAATAATATTGTCTCCCTTAGAACGAGAGTTTGGCTCTTATTGGTCACAACATGAAGAAAACATTTTAAAATTGTCTAATATCGTTATCAGTCATATTTCCTTGACCGATTGATAATGTCCAAGAATCAGCAAATATGTTTTGGCTAGGTAGAAAACTGTGCTATAATTTGGAACTAGTTGGTTTCTCCCTAAAATGTGTTGAATCTGCAATAATTGACCATAGGATAAAGCAAACTGTCGGTGTGGCCGGTCGCTAGAGTGATACCAAATATATGCAAACTTTAATTACTACGCAATATTTTAATTTGCTTTAGTGCTAAACTATACTCTTATTTCAATAAGCAATATTTTATTAAGCTTCCAAACTTATACGACGAAGGGAAAATAAAATACTATTTCAATAGCTATTTTAACAAGTGCGTCTGGCAATTGTTGCAATTGCCATATCAGAACCATCTATTTTTGTGAGTGTCACAATTCGATCAAACTAAAGTACTATTCTTTTCTCTAAAAACACTAACCACCGGAGACTATAAACATAAGTAGTTTTATTTATGTTAGCATGAGTAGTTTTAGGCCAGGAATCAAGAAAACTAGAATCTGAAGAGAAAGTACGTATACTTATTGGTTTAAACACTTAATTAATTTCATTAATTAGTATCTGAAACTATGTGATGCTGCAGATACTTTCAGCATTTAAGTCCTAAAAATAAAAAGGGAATTAGTCACACCTTTTTTGATTGGAAGAAGACTTTATTAATCTAGATTAGGATTAAGGTACCGATTTAAATGTTTTAAGTAGAGAACTTCCAAGAAACAGTAACAGGGTAGTTGGAATCAGAGAAGCCAAAAGATTGGTCAAGTGACTTTTATAACCTCTTTTCAATTGTTTTCATAACGTGCGACACTACCCTATGAAGAATCAGTACCAGAATAAAATCATACGTAACAAGAATCTTGGACAAAACAAAAACATGTTTGCTTTAAGAATTGTGATGGTGCCAATGCATCACATGTCGTACAAGCTCATTTTGTGCACCAAAAATGCTAGTTTAATTACTATTTATCCCAAGAATTTAAAGCTGATGGAAGGTGATCAATATTTTGGTTTAACAAATTCCTATTACTCAGCTCCATAGTTGATAAATTTTGGATTTGGACCATTACTCTAAGAGAGCCGGTAATTCACGATATGAACCAATTCGAACCAGATGAACTAGAAGATTTAGATTTATCTTAAATGGATTCAAATCATTATTCAGATTGAACTCCGAGAACCTATTTATTAAAGAGAAAATTAGGTCCTCTGCAACCTTTTAAAAAAGAATTAAAAATATATGATAGGCTTAGATTTTTTAGAAAAGTTTATAAATACCTGTTTTTTATTTTTATTTCGTAAATACCGATTTTTATACCAATTTTTTGAGAAATATAGATTACCACTGTTTTACGCATGAAATATATACTACGGTATATATTTCATGTATTAAATATATACCGTGATCGATATTTTATGAATAAAAATTATACTAAAAATTAGTATATATTTTAAAATGTATACCATAAGTCAAATTTATAATGAAAAATATAAACCTTAGTAAACACATTGTAAACATAGACTATTCATATCTACACAAAAAATATATACCTCATGGATAAAATTTACATTGTAAATATGGACCACTTATATTTTGCATATGAATGTGGACAAAAAATCGGGTATTTTTGAAAGAAAAGTTAAAAATGGATATTAATGAAAATAAGTTTTAAAAACGGGTGCTAGGTGTAAATTCTCTAGATTTTTTCTAGATCTGGTAAAGTAATTTTTTTTAAAAATATCATTTTTTGAATTTTTTAATAAAAGTACCACATTTTAAAATAGTAACTAGTAACTGAGAGTTTTCAGTACTAGTAACTAGTAACCAAGGGTATTTATATTGGCATATAACTCATAGATAGCAACTGGTAACCAGTTTTCAGAAACTCGTAATTAGTAACTATTTAAAAAATGATATTTTTAAAAGTGATATTTTTCTAAAAAATGGTATGGGAATTGAAAAAAAAACTAACTCACCGTATTTTTGTAATTTTTTTTTGGTTTTTATAGGTAAAAATGTTAAAAATCCTTTGTCGAAGGAGTCTGGTTCATGTTGAAGTTGAATCTTCCAACTCAACAATGGACCCGCTACCCAATAACAATTTTTTTTTATTCTAAAAATCTTTTTTCATATTGGGCTTTTATAATATATGCTTATGAATAAATTAGTTGTACGTCACTTTTTTCTCTCCATTAATTAAATCTACCACTATATTATTTTTTTTAAATGAATTCTTGACTATTTTGGCAGATTTTTGAACGATTTTTGATATCGGTGGAAATCTTGACGAATTCTTGATGAATTTTGGACGGATTCTTGATATCAGTCATAATCTTGATGGGTTCTTGATGAATTCTTGACAATCTTGATAGATCTTTGACAGATTCTTAACATTGGTAGTGATCTTGACGGATTCTTGACAATCTTGATAGGTTCTTAATAAATTTTTAACAATCTTGATAGATTCTTGACATATTTTTTATGTCAGTAGTGATCTCGACTGATTCTTGATGGATTTTTTTACGCATTCTTGACAGATTCTTAATTAATTTCCTTCAAAAAAACTGTAAAATCTAATAGTGGTAGTAAATTTAGTTAAATATTTGAAAAAATAGTAATTGCCCAAAAAATATGACATGGATAAAACTAATTTAGACTGAAATAAACTTTTTCTACATTTTTCTAAAAATATATTTTTAGAAGTGCCAAGAGCTTATTGACTATTGAGGTCAAGAGCTTACTCAACATGAAAAAATTATGATTTAGCATACTTCAAGTTGCCGTTAAGATTCCTCCTAAAGATGTCATTTAAAAAAAAAGTACGAAAAAGTTATTTTGGGCCCAGTTAGTCCTACCCCTGTCATTTTCTCTAAGATTTCGTCCATTTGTTTGAGCCCAAAGGCCGAAACTGTGGGCCTCCATAGTCTAACACCCCCACGACCACGACTCCACCTCCATGCCAATACTCCCACCTCATCTCCGCTTCCCCAGTCCCTGGCCACGCCTCCATTGTCTCATCTCAATCTCTAGTTCCAGGTATTATTTGCCAATCAAAATGACAATATTTCTTATTCTGTGACTAGTTTTTTGTTTTTTTTTTTGGTTGTTTTTAATAATCGAATGTGCTAAATTAGTTGGTTACTTACTTGATTTTGGGTATAATATTTTTCATTTCATTTAGTTACCCTGCTCTTCTTTCTCTTCGAATTTTTGGGGTTTGTTTTGAATTTTGAATCTTGGGTTTTCATTGTTTGGATTAAGGAAGGATGGAATTATATGCTAATATATCAGTCGTGTATTTCTCATGTTGCACGCTTCGAAACTTAAAATAGGCACTTGGGTTATTTATTTGGTCATAAAGAGCTTAGATAGCAATCAGTTGAATGTGAATAATCTTTGTTATCAACACACAACCTAGATCATTTTCTTCTGTCTAGTCAACAGAGCCTTACAAATCAACATAAGCAGTTTGAGATTAGATCATGTAGTTTGCAATGCAAAAAAAAAAAAAAAATGAAAAAGGAAAAATTATATGAACTTCTAACCTCACTAGACACCGACGCCACCAATGCACCGTAGCTCGTCACCAGTCGTCTCTGTTCTCTAAATGTGGTAAATTTTGGGGGTCTTTCTGAAATAGTTAACAATGTTCTAACTTTATAGATAGATGGAAGAAAAAGAAGAGAAGCGAAAACAAAGCTCCGATAATGGAGAAGAAGAGACTCAAAATGTGGAGCCACATCGGGTGAAGGATCAACACGTGTTGCAGTTTCTGGATTCCATGGATGAATATCTAACCCAAATGGGTTCGTTGTCTACCGTTCTCCGCCAGGTGAAAATTTCTCCTTTCTACTGAACGCAAACATAACCCTTTTGGCCAAAACCTAACGCTGTATTGAATACTGATTTAACAGAGAAGAAAAATTATATCGAATTCTAGTGTATTGACTTTACGGTGAAGAAAAGTGAATTCAGAATCTTTGATATTCAATTCGACAGGGATGGCTTGAACTAGCCAGTGCTCGACATTCCATGGGTGCATCACGTGTGAATGGTGCTTTATTGGACTTGAAAATCCACTCTGCTGCTACTTCACTGCGAGTTTCGGAAGATTTTGGTAAGGTCTCCTGCATTTTCTTTTACATTACATTGGTTGTTTAGATTGACTGAATGATACTCAAATTACTCTGAATAAGGAAATGTTGTTCCTCGTTTTTGCCACGTTCTTATTGAATTACTAGTTACTTGGTTGACATTATTATTGCTGTTATTATTATTAATGATGTTAGATCTTTTTTAGTTGATTCAGTAGTGGGGAAAGCACACTTTACATTGTGCAAATGGGTATCTTCTGACAATGTGAAACATTGCTCTGGAGGAGAAGGAAAATTCAGGGAGGACAATTTGGAGACTAAGTCTGTTAGTCCACAGCTTCGACATCGTAGCATGTCTCCATTTTCTGGTATAGTTGTGTTCTTCCTCTGCTCATATGCTCATCAATCGCTTTGAAATCATAAAAAGGATGCAAGACCAAATGTCATGCGTAGAATATTTCAATCCAGAGTACTAGTTAGCTGAAAACTTTCATGGCTTTCCTGAGCTATTCTCCATTGGTTTGTTCTGATTGGATGCGGTTTTATCTTGTTTTCTGATTGAGTGAAGAAATTCCAGAGAAAACCTCACCGCAAAATGGAGCTACACTTGTAGTTGAGGATCAAGTAAGTGTCTAGAAGATCATGATTTTGTATATAAGATTTTTGTTCTGAATTTAGTATAAACGAACTATATCATGCCAAGCAAGCTCCAAGGAAATGTTTGCTGATCCTAAGTGGGATTATTAACTACAGCATTTAAACTATATATGTGCATAAGGGCCATCAGTATGCACTAATGCTACAAATCTTTTTTTCCTGTTGTCCTAGGTTCAGAAGGAGCGATTGAAATCATTATCTGTTTTTGGCACTCTGGTTTCCCCAAAGCTTCGAACTGCCCAACTTTCATTTGAGACAGGTGAATAACTTTACAGGGTTGCTTTTCAAGTATCTCTCTTTTCTTCACTCTATGCATTGTCTTCACTTGCTATTCCTATGCAGCACTTGAGAAGCTTGTAGAAATTGCGAATGCAGATTCAACAATGCTATCTGCTTTTGATCAAGTCAAGGAAGAACTTGAAGGGACTTGAATCTTGTATTCCTTTGGATATTTTGTTCTCAACTTTATGAGCTAAAACACCTAGGTGTTTTGGTGCAGTTGACCTATTTTACGACTGTAGATGATAATTAGGCGATGAAAAAGTCATTTGCGTAACAATAGCTTTTGCTGAATCTTTAGTGCATTAAGGGAAGCAACTATAAGTTATTAGCAGTTGGGAGAAAAGAAAAGAGATGCGAAAGTAACCAAACTTCTTTAGTTGGCTTGTTCACAGTGAGGCCTGACCTGAGTGAATGTCTCTCTTTTCTTTTCTCCGTAAGAGATATTTTTCGTTTGACTAACGTTTCCTTTTAAGGTTGCTGAGATATGTCTGAAACGATTATTCTTTTCTTTTTCCTTGAAGCGTTAAGATAGGTTTCTTCTCTACACTTTCCTGTCGTTTTCTTTTAAGAATGTCGTTTTTCTCTTTTAATTATCGTTCATCGTCTTTTTTCCTCTCTACTGTTATCTTTTCACATTTATTACTCGTCTAGTGGTTGTCGCTTTTCAATTTGAACGTTTTTAATACTTCTATTGTCGTTTCATCTATTACTTGTCGATGTTGCTCTTCTAAGTTAATTGAGATATGCGTTGTTGTTTCTACATTTTGCATGTATTGACCTCGACGTCGTTTAGACTATTCTATCTTATCTCTTGATTGTCTTTTTCATATGTATTTTTTTTCCTTCTATCAATTAAGTTGTCATATTTCTATCGTCTTAAAATTTGCCGTGATTTGTTGTTTTTACTTCGTCGTTTTTTTCATTATTTCTGTCGTCGGTTTATAGTTTGTATGCCATTTTATCTTTTTGCCGCTTTTGAATGTTGTTTGGAGACACAGATATAGTCCCCTCGACGTGATCCATTTTGTGTATGTTTGATTAATACAAATTATGTTATTGGCAACACAGATTGGTTAAAATATGACTGTTGGTCAAAATATGATCGGAATTGCCCTTCAAGAAGAATACATCTGTGGCCTATACATATATATACTCACATCCGTGGCCTATATATATTAATAAGCATTGTTGTCTTAGTGTCTTTTTTTTTTTTTGGCTGAGATCTTATTGTTCTCTGATTCTCTTATGGATACACTTAAAGACAAAAAGAGAAGCATATAAGAAATACATTTGTCATGGATTGAATTACTCTTCTGCCTCGAGAAAGTCTCAAGCATTTAAAATGGTCTTTTGATAGTCTCAGAATATTTGTTGCATTAAAAATCTCTGGAATTTAAGAGCATATAACTTCGAAAAAAGTTTCGTTTTAGTCTTTTTCTATTAAATATATAATAAAAGAGTATTTTTTTAAAAAATATTAACGCTTTAAAAAGTTTAAAGAGGTAAAATATTTAGGATAAAATGAAAGTAATCAATCCTCATTTTCTTTTGTGATAAGTATCCCCTTTGTCTTACTATTTGATAAGAAAAAAAAGGCATTTTTATTATTTATTTTTCACATTAAAATAATTATTGAAAAATTGGTGTTGTAAATGCCAAAATTCATAAGGTAAATTAGGTGACATAGACTTAAGATGAATAATGATTGGGATACTAAAAATTTCACAAAAAATTCATATCTTAGGTATGACATTTATTTTAATTGCTATCTTATTTTGAAATAGGATCAGACTATATAAAATTTGATTTCAAAATTTAATATTTGAAATGGATGTTACATACTCTTTTAGAATGGTGTAGTTTTTAAAATACCATGTGAAATGGTCTTTCACAATAATAGATTTCTTGTTTTTATTTATTTTTAATTCTATACAAAAGAAAGACAGTAAAATTGCATACTATGGAAAAAAAAATGAATATAGCAAGAATCTTCATATGAAGAGTGAAGAAAGTCATTGAGATCGCCATAAACTGGGGAGAATATGAATATTTTTAAGCAAATGCGAGTGAACAATTAGGCATCTGAACAGAATTGACCGACACCAACAATTTGTTTTTAAAAAAAGGAAAAAACAAAAACAAATTTTTTTGTTGTTTCTAATGATGGGTAAACTTCAAAAATTTGGATTTGAAATTTTTGCATGTTCTGTAATTTAAATTTTAAAATTTAGACTTTGTAAAATAATATTTGGAGATTAAGAATTTTTGAAAATTACTATCTAAGTTAACTTTTTGAATAATTTTAACTTAACTTTTTGAATAATTTTAAATGACAAAAGATAATAATATTCTCAAAATTAAGAAAAATAGTAAAGATTAATCCAGTTTTATGGTGAATATTATTATTATTCTTTTTAGTAAAATTAGTCAAAAAGTTAATTCATAATATTAATTTTCAGAAATTCTTAATTTCAAGGTATTATTTTGTAGAATCTAAACTTCATAATTTAAATTATAGAACACTCAAATTTGAGAATATTTCTTTCCTTTTTTTGCAGTTCACTGTTCTAATGATTCATCTAGAAATTGAAAAACTCTTCCTGCTGCTGTGTTACTGAATATTGAACAAAAAAACCTTTTTCTTTCACGGTTGGTCAAAAACAGTAAATTGTTAGAAAAGTTAATTTTGATTGACATAAAATTATTTTTTAATACAAGTTTAGAAGAGACCAAATCAACTTAAGTATATAAACATAAGCAAACCATAATCAAAATCAACTTTTCTGTAACCCAAAAAAAAAAAAAGAAAAGAAAAAAAAGAAGGAAAGAAAGAAGAAACCAACTTAGCTTTAAAGCCTTTCTTAATGAACAAACGAAAAAAACAATTAATTTTGGAAAATTTGTATAATGTAATCCACAAGAGACATGAAAAGATTAATGCAGTAGACCTCAGAAACCGAATTAACAATGTAAAGTTGATCACCCATCATCGCACAACTATTGTTGATTCTTATTCAAGTCGAATTTAAAAAGACTCAACATATTCACTTTGATCTGCCCGTATATTCTGTTATTTTATGTCCTAAATTTTATTTTAATAATTTATGTCTTTGTTACCTATATGTGTTTGTTTTATATATAAATAACGTCGCATATACTAATAATTTACAATAAAAATTTAAAATTATATTCATTTTAACTGCTGAATTTTAAATGACATGGTTCTACTTAGAGATATAATATTGATTTATAACTTAAATAAATAACCTTTTATGTAAATTTTTGGTGTCTTTACTAAATGTACAAGAATGTGCACATCTAGTTTTTCGCTTATGTTTGGTTAGGCTACAGGAGATAAGGGGGATCGATCGCAAAATAGCATGGAGTCTTGGTTAGCTTTTTAATTAATCGAATTCGTGTCGAACTTAGGGTCTTTAATTGTAAGATATAGACTTTTGGATCTTTAACAAAATAAGTGCAGCCTGCATATGAAAAAAAGGAATGTTATATATTACTAATAAAAAAAAAAAAAGAAAATCAAATAAGATATATACCGGAATTCTTTCAAATTTTTCTCTTGGTAAAGTAATAATTGATGAAGTATTATTTCGAAGTTATGTAATTATTTTCTTTTTTATTTTCTTTTTTATTTTTGCATTTTTTTCGTTCTTGAAAAGCAAAAATTAGCCAGAAGATAACATTAAAGGAATAGAAAACATAATTTAAAACTGATAAAAAGAAAAGGAAAAAAAGACTAAATTGAAGCAACTCATAAATTTTCCATACCTCGAAAGAAAGTTGCGGTCGTCACTATGGAAAATTACTTAGTTAAGCCCACTATTTATAACATTGTATATCCTAGCTTCCAAAGGAATTCAAAACCACACTTACGCACCAATTAAAATCTTCCCATCTATTTACACGTATACCCTTTAATTTCGCTTGCTATTTACGCATTATTTCCTGCCTCGTTTTTTGCTTTTGTTCAACAAAATAATCGGCGTGCCGTTTAATCCTAATTATCGTTTTCCATGAACATAAACGACATGTCGTATTTTCTAGATGTCGTTTGTCTTTTTGAATAAACGTCATTATGTTATGTAACACGTCAGTTGTTTATTCTAGCGGTCATTTTTCTCCATATATAGAATGAGATGCTGTTCATTTATGCTTGTAGAAATTGCCAATACACGTTCAAAAGAGAATGAGATCCATTGTCCCAAAAAAGTAATTATTATTAATTTGTCAGTGTCTAATCGGATGAGACAACAAACAACAACAACATTTGAAAATAAAGTTGTCGTTTAAGAATGCTTTCTGCTTCATTTGATGAATTTTCATTGAAATAAGGGAAATAATTGCAACTTAATAGTTCAAAAAGTAACCAAATTTCTTCAGTTGGTGTGTTCTTCCTTTTCTTTCGTGAGGCTGAGGGCCTAACCGCTTAGTGAATGTTTCTCTTCTTTCCCCAAATTTTACTACGCAAAAAAGCAAAGCAGCTAGGTACAATAAGCTATGCTTTAGATTCTCCGCTGTCCGTGACCTGATCATTCTAATCCTCATTTAGAAAATTTAATTAATTATAATTTAAAACTTGACTGACACTAGAAAACACAATTGATCTCATTAAACCGTAATGCTTTGATAAGAAAACTGTAACGGGCCTCGTGTATCGGTGACTAAGCTAGCTTAATCCCTTGACTTGTTTTTTACTTTTCGTGTTGTTCTCGTTTAAACCTACTTTTAAGTACCTTGTCTAGCTAGCTATATTAATGTTCTCTTTATCAAATTTTGGCCTTAAATAAAGGAAAAGCTAAAATCTTATTACTAAAACTAAGAGCGGTCTACATTACTAGATGCATATTTAATGGATATTTACCTGTGTCCTTTCTTAGGTATGTAGATATATGGATGGNTTGATTTTTTGATTTCAATTTAACGTGTTACAAAATATTATCATTTGATTCACATTTTAAATTCGTTTCAACGTATGTATTTCATTGTAATTATTAAATAAAATTTAAAGATCAAAATAAAATTTTTATTTGGATTAACAAAATCCAACTGTACTTCTTTCCTATATATTTATATATGTAAAGCAAGCATATTTCTTCGCAAAGTGACCCAAGTGGATCCCTCTGGTGGAGTCATTAACGGATAGAAAGAGAAAGAAAAAGAATGAAAGAAACCTTAAAATAAAACCTAAGTCGAGAGAGTAGTGGGAGGAGAGTCTTTTCAATTCGAATTGGAGATCAGATATTGTTGATGGGATCATTTTGTCTTGGGTTTTTATCCAACCCCATGTTTTCTGGTTACAATTGCCCAAATTGGTTAATCACTAAAAAAACGTATGATATATGTACCACACCACCACTACTATAGCTAGCTAGCACCAAACCAGCCTCCACTCCCACTAATACTCGTTAATTCATTACTGGTCAAAGTACAATAAGTTCTGTCATCTATTATTGTATATGTGAATAATATTTGCATGCTTGTATACTCAGCACCTTTTGTTTTGTTCTTTTACACTTATGCATTGGTAACTTTATTGAGATTAATCACACATATTACAAAAGCCAATATTTGTACATGATGTTGAAGTCTTTTTATTACATAAAGATCGGATTGAATGTGATCTCTTGATTAAGAGCCTTCAGTTAATACTTATCTTATACTCGCACTGATCTAGTAATAAACAATTTTGTTAAGTTTGGCACTTTTAATTCTCTCTTGTTTCAAAATTTGAGTTCATATGTCAATCAATGAAACATGAATAGAATAAAGTATAAAAGAGAGTGAAAAGATAGTATTACTATAACTTTCTTATATATAAATAAGATTTTTTATTGCTAAAAACTCCTGAATTTGAAATAATTCAGTAAAAATTAATCTTGAATTCAATTTTTTAGAGTAAAAATCTCTGAATTTGGAATAATTTAGTAAAATTAATTTTGAACTTAATTTTTTAGAATAAAATCTCATGAAGTCCCTTAATATTAGTTTTGTTAGAAAAAAAATATTTATGTTAATTTTTTTTATTGTTAATTTCTTATTATCTTATTTATGACTTTTAGGTTATCAGTATTATTTTTTACTTTTTATTTTCTCCAATTCTTTTTATTTCTAATTTTATCACTGTTGAGATGAATATCTTTTGGGCAAGTACTAATTGACAACAATTTTGAATAGAAAATATTAAGAGGAATTAATGTGAAATAAAAAAAAAATTATGAGAACTTAAAAGTCATAAATAAAAGAACGATGACTTAACAATAAAAAAAAATTAATATAAATATTTTTTCTTCTAACAAAACTAATATTAGGAGATTTTACTCTAATATTAGAAGAATTCGAATGGTTTTACTCTGAAAAATTGAACTCAAAATTAAATTGTTAGAATTCAGTTTTTGGTAATAAAAATCCTACGTATAAATAAATAGTACCGTGTGTTGCACTTTACACAACCAGCACGCAATGTATTAGGGCGCCCGTATCAATTTAGTAGTTGAAGAGTTTCCAGAAGTGGGAACCAGTCTCTTCATCTAATTATAGTTTAGCCAGGTTGGCATCTTTTCCAAGAAATAAGTCAATAATAGCACAGCCATAATTATAGCCTTATAGGTACTTAGGTAGTTCCTTGAATACTAATCGTCAAATGGAAAAGGAATATAGAGTTTGCAAGTGAAGAAAAAATAAATTGTTTTTCTTTTTTTCCTGCCTTCATGTAAGCAACTAATTATAAAACCAAAATATATAAAATTCAAGATAATCTCTATAAATCTAGATGAATCTGCCTCTAATCTGTCAGTTGTCTACATTTATTGGAGCCAATGCATTATATGTGGTGTACTCATAAAATATAGTGAGCAATGAAGAATTAATTATTCAAAGCATTTTGACTTGTACTGCCAGAGACTACAATATAGTACTTCTTCGTTTGTTAATAACAAATTTTAATCATCATGAAATTTCTACACCCGGAATAAAAATTATAAGTTATGTAAGAAGTTCTTTTCTAAATTATCTAGATCTAAAATCAGTGGCCCATGCACCTCTTTGTCTTTCCAAAATCACATTAAAAAATTTTGTTACTTGTAATGTGAAACTAGGACATAAGTAGTAATTCATGCTTTATTAGTTTCCTGAAGAAATGATTCGAGAAAAAAAAAATTGTTAAAAAAAGTGTTATCCTTTTCTGACCTGTCTTTGTGTCATGATTGTCATCAAATGTGAGAGTGTACCTCAGTCTTAAAAAATTAATTAATGTCATAATTAATCAAAGCTCATTCCCGCAAGAAATTCCATTTTTTATTTTTAATAATTAGAATATGGCCCTATGGAAAATGGAACCTTTAGAGATCTCCCCATTTCAGTAAGTATGCCGTGAAAAATTCGAACTTTAATTTAGTTTAAATAAATTGTATTTTGCAATTAGTTGACATCTAAATTAAGTTCGAATTTCTGACCTCTCTCGTAAAAGAAAAAAAAAATGTCGTAATCAGTGTCATTGGTTGTATGAAATTGTAAACAAAATGATAGAATTTTCAGTCCCAATCCATAGAATTTTCAGTCCCAATTCATAGTACGAAAATAGTATTTGTAAAATGTAAAGTGCAAACCCTCGTGCATAAAGTACTGGTCCAAAACTAACAATGAACATACACACATTTTGTTTTATTTAAATTAGGTATATATACATGCTTATGTATTAATGCACATACTTGTCCTCCATGTCCAAATTCACATTACTACACCAAAATAATTTGACTTATTTATTTAAATATATATTTTTTTGAAGGTAAAAGAGGTGGAGAAGTAGTAGTAGCATAGTAGGAGAAGAGTTAAGATCACACAAGGAAGAGTGGAGATATAGGCCAGAAATTAAGCAATAAGGTAAAGAATAGGAAGCAGACCACGTTAATACACCAACCAAATCCCACAAAATCGATCAATATTATTATTCGAACCAAAAAAATAATAAATAAATAAACTGAAGTTTTGATGCTTTACTTTGGGTCACTAACTATTGCTGATGCTGGCCTTTGGCCCTTACGTGCCCCTCACAACCCTTTGTCCTTAATTCCTCACGCCAAGAATCTCTTCTTCTTCTCCTCGCCAAACCCATTTCTCTCCTCCATTTGTTTCACTCAATCTACTTCACTCTCGGGAGGCAACCCTTATTATACGGTCACCGGCCACAATTTAGTTATTTTAATATAATATCTTTGCTTGTTATATCCATTTCATGTACCAAAAGTTCCCACTAAGCCGCAACTCATGAGAAGTAGTTTGAACTTAGGACATAAGGCATAAGCCTCTTTATCCCCCACAAAATAAATTAGGTCGACCCTATATTAATATGAATAGAATCCCAAGTATTATGAAGAACAAAATATAATTAATTTCTATTTAATTGTTTAGATTTCAATTTTAGGATATTAAACGTGTCCAAGTCGGTTGATTTTTACTTTAATTACTTTTAAAAATTATTAGATGGAAATTAGGTCACAAGGGTATTTACAATTTTAATTACTAACTACATATATATATATATATATATATGTGTGTGTGTGTGTGTAGCTAGTACTACTTGAAGAATAGTTTATTTTCTTTTTTGAATTTTATTCATAAAACAAAATTATTACTGGCCCTTAATCCAATGTTTTTCTAGTTGTACCATCGTTGTTGTTGTTGTTGTCATTACATAATCACGGAAGATACATAAACCGGCCGCATGTTGCATGAGAGTTATAAAAATTTAATTTATAAATGTGTAGAAAGTCAATAAGTTCATTGATCTCAAACATGGGATATACTAAACTACTGATTCACATTGTAAGAAACAACATGGATGTTTCCAAATTGGACGCATTCAAATAAATAAATAGTTATATCTTATATACAAGATTAATTTCATACATTGTATAATTAGAAGAAAATGTATGTAGCTAGCGTAGTGCATGATAGACCTCGTAAAGGATACCAAAACAAAACATTTCAATATATGCCTCAATTGATTCATTGCCTCGGAAAATTAAATTTTACATGTGTGATTCCCTTTATAATTAGGATCTAGCTAATTAAGCTATATATTTAGTGTTATATACCAATGTGTCATGTTTTACCGACCCCTAATGATTGGATGCATTACTTATATGTCTAGATATTTACATATATAAAAACATATTAATCAAATAATTTGATCATATAGCCGGCGTGATTTTTGGGGGTGTCCACAGAAGAAGTGATGATTAGTGTATAATATGAAGTTGGGGTGGGTCAACTGCACATGAACTGCTTGATTAGAAGCCCCCTAGCTAATACCAATCCAAACCCATTAACACATAAAATATACTTAAAATTAAATGCATGCCCCTCCTCATAACACACAAGTATTAACACTCCCTAAGATCGATCTTCAAATTTTCTAACTTTGGAACATTAATACAACCTTGCAAATGAATTATAATTAGTTAAACTCTACACTACTATAACAACCAAAATTAGGGGGGGGGGGGGGGGGGGGGGGAAGGTGAAATAATAATTGAAAAAAAAAAAAGAGTGGGAGAAGGCGCAAATTCTGTGGTTCCAGGCTTGCAAACCAATCCTCCAGTAAGGAATCGTTGGAAAAAAGTAATGGGTTTGCTTCAAAGCCAACCGAATCTCACTCGTTTCCTCGCCTCCTCATACATACATTGCATCTTTCTCTCACACACACTCACGCACATTAATATTACATATATACCATATATATACATATATATATATATATATCCATATATATCCAAATATCATATTCATTATATAATCACGTCTATATATATATATATATATATAACTTCCAAGGTTGGAAAACGCTTAAAGCTGGCAAAACTCAATAACCAAAAATAAAATTCACGGTTACTACTGTTCACGGGGCGGCTTTTATATTAGACAGTACAACTCTCTCTCTCTCTCTCCTTGCTTAAAACCCCTCAACACACTCCTCTTTTCCTTCCATAATTCCTCCCACTTTTCCGTCCAACTTTCCCTCTCTCTCCATGGAAGCTCAAGAGGAATTAGTTAACAATAAGGGTGATCATCATGGTGATCATGATCATATGGTTATGATGAGACAGAATATGATGATGATGATGATGATGAAAGGGAAGCGCACCAAGCGTCCAAGGGCAGCCCCAACCCCGCTACTAATCTCCCCTCCAACCTTAACCAACGTGGCCTCTAGCTCTTCTAGTACCGCCCGCGGCGGCGGCGGTGGGGGTTGCGTTTTAACTTCTCCAACTACCTCTTCAACCGAATTAACCGAAACTGTTGATACTACGGAGGAGGAAGAGGACATGGCTAACTGTTTGATTCTTTTGGCTCAAGGCCATCACGGTCGCCGGGCCAGATCGCCGGAGCCTGATTTTCCGGCGACGGCGGCGTCCGCCGGTGCGATTAATAAAAGTGGTGGTGGTGGTGGTGGTGGGGGGTTGTACGTTTATCAATGCAAGACATGCAACAGATGTTTCCCGTCGTTTCAAGCGCTGGGAGGACATAGAGCGAGTCACAAGAAGCCTAAAACGACGCCGAGTAACGCGGATCAGGAGAAGAAAACGTTGTCGTTTCATGTGGTCGTTGACGAGGATGAACAATTGGTCAACGCTAGTACTACTACTACTACTACTAGTACAGCTATTTCGTTACACATATCGAATAATAATAGCAATAATAATAGTAGTAGTAACAAGTCTAAGGTTCACGAGTGTGCCATTTGTAGAGCCGAGTTCACGTCCGGTCAAGCTTTGGGTGGACACATGAGGCGGCATAGGACGGCGTCGTTTATGAACGCGCAAACGACAGTGACGAAAACTACTACTACGACGTCGTTTACAAGTAGTACTACTAGTGCTAGTCATGATCAGCCTCAAGAATTGAAGAAGATTAAGCCAAGAAATGTTCTAGAATTAGATCTTAATCTTCCGGCACCGGATGATCAAGATCGCCGAGAAACCAAGTTTCCATTCGCCGCCGAGGAACAAGTCATCGTCTTCTCGGCTTCTTCTCTCGTGGATTGCCACTACTGATCATGATCATGATCATGATCATCGACTGAAGGCATGCATATTATATTCATGATCTTAATTTTTCTTTTATTATATTCATTATTCATTAATGGGTTGAGCTTAATTTGCTCATCCCAAAGTCATTGTGAATTAATTAATTACTATTAATACTTCATTTTACACATTATTAATTAATTGTTGATTCTTTTACATCAACATAGTGTCTCTATTCCAAAAACATCTGATCAGCATCATCATCGTACATGTATAGTTGAAAATTGAAATTGAGTGATTCTTTTAGCTATAGTTCTAGTAAAGTGGCTTGTTATTTAATGTGACCTTTTTTTTTTTTTTAGTTTACAAAAAGGGTTAATCATTACTTGGTTGTTTGTTCTCTGTTTTTCTTTTTCGATACCCTTTATTTTAATTTGGTCGAAATTTATATTAGAGTATACATAAATATATTTTTGAGTGAGGAGAGTAGTACGTGGCATGTGAGAGAGGTTAATTGGCATGAGTTTGCCACCATATGATGGATACCACAACCGAAAGTGGTGGATTAGGTTCCCTTGTTTGGTTTGCAAGAAAGCTAAAAACTCTGTCTTTGTCGAGTGTGTCGACTGTCTTTTTCATATAACTGACAAAGAAATTAAAAGGAAGCCAAGCAAAAGAACCAGTGGCTATAGCTAACTGCCCCTTCTTTTATGGATCCAACTTTACTTTTTTATTTCTAAGAAAGTGATGAGGTTTGCTACTAACATAAGCATCATATGGGTTTATTTCATCAACACCATCTATTTTGATGGGCCTTATCTGGGTTTAATTATCATGACTATCATCTCACTGAGATGGACGGCCCTAATTGCACAAACACAACGAGTGTAGTCACATCAAGACCATCCATTTTAATAGACAGTACTTAAATTTTAGTATAGTCCACTGTGATGAATAATCCTAATTGTACACACATTGCATTTATGCGTGTGCATAGCAGAGCTCAAAAATTGATATTCTCACCCATGTAGAGAACACTTTCTTATACTCCTTCATATTATAAATATATATATGTATATATATCATTTTTTTTTCTCAATCTCCAATTTAATTACCACACTCTCATGCAAGTATAACGTGTGTCCTTCATCCACCTTCTTATCCCGGGTAAATGTTTTAGCTTTTCAGTGTAAAGATATAGGACATAATAATATATGCGTGTACGTTTGCATGTGGATGTATATCTACATTATTCATTACATGTGAATGTCATTATAAAATAAGCTTAGCTGGCCAACTTTTAATTCCTCTTCCTCGTTGATGCCTCGATGTCAACGTAATATATTATTTGTTAACGAGTCTTAATTTAGTTAGCCGCCTAATCATGTGAAGTGTGAACTAGGACCCAAGACGGTATGGCTTCGCGACAATATTAGTGCCAAAAGAAGAAGAAGAAGAACAAGAGTATCCAACTATAGTACGAGGAAAACTGCAAAAAATAAAAATAAAAATAAAGAATAAAATTCCGTTTTTCAACCACAAACAAAAAAAGAAAAATAATAGCTTCTGGAATCATCAATTAAGTGCTTGAAGTGTTCCAAGTTTTCATCACTAGATGAACATGAGTTTAGTGTCATGTAAAAGATAAAATATCACCACTGATGGGAAGTTATAGCCAAAAGAAAAGGTCACCTTTCGTGGGTAAGGTTAAGAACATCATAAAGAGCAAAAGAGCTATACCGTGCAAGGTACCTATTAGCTAGTTAGCTTAGCTAATTTTTCTTTTTGACTTATGCTTGTACTTTGTAAATAGTGTATCTGTATTTAGTTGGAGAGAGATACAGATGGAACTCACACTAAACAAACAGGAGCGTCATTCACGACCAATATATATATATATATATATATATATATATATATATATATATATATATATATATAAACGCTATTTTTTTTTATTTTTTTTATTCAATTTGACCAAATTTAGTATGTATATTTTTTTATCGTAAAAGAGAGAAAGATCATTAATGATGCACGTCTTTTCATGCACTTCATTATATTCAATAAATCACCGTTAGGCGGTGATCCAATAACTAAAAAGAAAATATGGATTGACAGCCTATATATATATATATAATATGCAGGATTGTCATCTAATTTTTAATTTTTTTTCTCGTGTTTGTTGTGTGCAAATTTGGTAGGTGTTAACTAGCCACGCATATTACCACTTCACTTTGCGTACATATATTCATAATTTTAAGAAATGTATAAATCTACATACCTTATATAAGAGAACGAGATGGGGTCATTGACATTGGCATGCACATATATGGTCGTTAGGTTTGCCATAAAACAAGCCCCAAAAAACTCTTCATAAAATCAAAGCTTACAAGTCGGTTACATGTATATTTTTAATGTTGTCGTTAGTTGTTTGAGCAAATTAAGGCCCTCTTTTCATATTGCCTGCCCAATAAGGCCTCAAGGTATGTATATACCAAGAATCAAAAGCATATATATAGTCATATACAGTAGAACAAGAGAATTTTGTGGTGTACATTACATCAGTCCCTTCCTCCCAAGATACTGGCCTTGGTCATGCCAGCTTCTACGGACAATTCTTCGCTATGCGCACAAGTTGAATTTAGCCACCAATAAGAGAATAAAATAAAAGTTCGAAAATATGTATGTATATATATACATTTCAATCATGAATCACAAGTTTGTCTGGAGATTACAATCTATTCCCCATAAAATGAGAGTTGAATCATGCTCTTTAACACTTACGTATCTTACGAACGCATGATCATAATATTCAACGCTCAAAAAAAAAAAAACACAAATAATGAAGGCATTGAAATTGCATTTAAAATGTTCTATATAAAACACAAATAATGAAGGCATTGAAATTGCATTTAAAATGCCCGTTATCGTTCTCACTTCCAAGTAGGAAGTAATAAACTCGTATTTTTTTTTTCTTTTTTTAGTATTAAGAAAGCGATTGCAAACCCTCGAATACACGAAATGCATGCTTGCCATGATTTAAAAAGGTATTTTCAAGCTCACAACCACTTTTCAAGATGACATTTTAAAAATGAATCATTAAAAGTTATGACCTTTTGTGACGATCACTAGAGACTAAAATAAAAGAACGGAATTTTTTTTTCATTAATTCTAAAAGGAGAAAAAAAATAGTCATCTTGCAAAATTAGAGTTCTGGGACATTTTCTCAACAGAGCATATATATAACCAGCTTCGAATTAAAATTTCCTCGACATCTCAGGTCCATGAAACTTACGATGTTGAAATCATAGAAGATTACAACCTATCATCATTTCAGAAATTAGTTACAAAATCCAGTCTCCATACGAAGAACCACAGTTCACACTTCACACATAAAAGCAGTCAAAAGGGAGCCACCTTATCGATAATGTCTCTAATGGCCCTCATAGAATTAGTCTTCCCGTGCTTTATATAATGAGGCACAAGGTATACTCAACAACTAAACTAGTCAGCCTTGGCACTTAATTATCCGTACCATATCTCACAAGAATTAATTACAACAAATTGTAAAAGAACTGGAAAGAAGAAAACGAAACAACGGAAAAAAGAAAAACTTCCAAAATTTTAGCTCTTGCATGAGATATGGTACAAGTTCTCTGCTTCTCATCATTTCTATTTTCTTCTTTTTTTTTCTTCTTTTCTTTTTTCTTGTTCCTTAGGGGGAAAAAATAATCATCGTCATTTTTGAGCCCACAAACTTGCATCCTACTACTGCTCTTCAGAACTTGCTAGAATATTGCCTCTTCCGGTCTAAGAACGAGTGAAAAAAGGGCAAATAAGAGCTTCCCATGCAGTATAAGAATTAAGAAAAAGATGAAGCAACAGGTCGCAAGCAGCAACATACTTTCAAGTAAATGACATGTACCTCAGTTGTGTGGGCCATCAACGTTACATCCTTTAAACATATAACAGACTTGTTCTCAGCGCATAGATTCTTCAGGGTGTTGGAACTCAAGATCTAGTTTCCTCTTCAGATGTGTTCTATCAGCACTGTCCAAGAGGAAAAAAAACAGGATCAACAATAAACATCCACCAATCAAGTATGCTAGGCCATCCAAAACATTGGCATATTCTCTTATCTTTAACTTCGTAAGTAACCAAAGCATTAGCATATTCGCCCATCATCTTACCATATTCTCTCTAATTTAGAATTCAAGGAGAATATATTCTACAAAACATGTCAACAGTCAACAGTCAACACCCAAACAAAGCAGTTCTCAATTCCAAACTCAATAGGGTGTATAGTGCAGAGAAAGCAGAGAAGCGTTTTCTTATTGGTACACTCACAATTTAAAATCTAAGATCTACAAGCTTTTCCCCACTAATTCCTATGGGAACAAGTATAGACGGTCTGATGACACATATAAATTGCAAACCTTTTTTCTTCTTTTATTTATCATTTTGCAAAAGAGGAAACTCGTTCAATTGGGGCTTAAAAACTAGGCATCACGCTTTCCACAAGTATAATTGGGGAAGCATCTCAAAAAATAAAAAAATTAAAAAAAAAGGTATAATTGAGTAAGGTTGAATTATCATGTTGAAACGAAAATTTAGGCCATATATTTACTGTAAGTATAGAAATGAAGAAATAATATATTTTTAAATTAATAGTTCCTACATGCTCAAATAAACTAAAAGAAAAATACGGCAGTATAAGAAAGTTTACAGATAAGTTCTACAAAATTTTGGAACAAGAATTGATCTCCACAATTTTCAAATTAAATTGTATTAATTTAAAAAATCAAAATTCCACCTGCAACATAGAACCCAAGAAAAAGCAAAAGCAGAAGAGGAGAAAAAAATTAGTCCTAGAGAGAACTTTTATTAGACCTCAGGCTGAAGAATTATGAAATTTCTTTTAGCAGGAAACAGAAAACTTTATTAATGTAAAGGAAAGAAGGATTATGAACTCTCAAATCAGTAATTGTGCACGGCCGTAAAACTCCATTACCAATACCGTGTAAGGGCACATGAACTTTGGCAATTAGACTAGTTACTTACTAAAATAGGCATTTCTAAGGCAAATGAGATAAAAGAGAGAAACTTTTACTGCATGGTTGTCATAAAGTTCTCAAAATCTCCAATATTTTGTGGCTCACCACAACTACGCTATCTGCACGTGCCTGCAGATTCAAAACTATATTTAGAACTATGTAAGTTTTGGGACCTGTATAATTTTTCTAATTGCTCCAATCTTCTTAGCACTAACACCTGTGTTAGGAGCACAATTATACAACCAAAGCCAAGTTGCTCAGAATAAACATAGGACAGTAATGGAAGGTGTCTAACACAGCTATCTTGAAATTCAAAGCCAGGAAAAAACTAATAATTTTGATTATCCCTAACTATGAGAGAGGGAGCTTATCTAGTTTAGCTTTTATTTTCAAGCTTATTGTCGTGTTCTTTCGATTAAGTATACAGGGGTTGAAAACTATTCGAAAATAACTGCCAGACAGTAGTCTTTTACCTGTTAATGGTAGGTCTATTGGGGGGTTTTGCACCAAAAATAGAAAAATCTACCGACATTGGCACTGGCTCGTTCCTACTTGTATTTTCACCGGCTGGCTGTCTGATTTCACCTCCGTCAAAACCATCAGGCTGTGGCATCACTCTCCTTGACTTTCTTGGAGGTGACAAAACAGTGGGACCCTCATGTGGATCAAAATCCGAATTCTTAGACTCCCGCTTAGGAGCAGGTCTAGGGAGCTTGTCTGGAGCTGTAGGCAAAGGTGCTGAGGAAAAGTACCTAAACAAGGAAACAGAGGTCAGCTGGGTAACAAAAAACAGCTTCACCTAACAAAATATTAAGTCAAATACCTGTGTTCCAATGCCTGCTGCACAGATATTCTAGCTTTTGGATCATAAGTAAACATCTTTGATAACAGATCAAGTGCATCATCACTAGCCATTGGGAACATCGAACGCAAAGTGGGTGCAGGAACGTATTGATACTCCACATAATCAGGCAGGAAGACCATGTCAGGCCACTGAGAAGATGTTGGAGTCCCAAACGCAGCAAAGATTTTTCCTAATTGGTCTATGTCACTAGATCCCTGTACATATAGAAAATATGATCAACGGGAAAATATTTGCTAGGAAGATTGATGAAACATTCAGTCGCAACCTACTCAGACTCAAGCACAAAAAGCCAAGTGCAACAGAAAATATAATACCTTATGTGAAGCAAAATGTAGTAGACGCAAAGGTATACTATCTTAAAATACACACACACACAGGAAATAAAGAGAAGGGGGTAGAGTAGTCATCACAAAATTTGTACACAAAATCAGATGAAGAAAAATGTAAATTAGCAGATCTCCAATAATTCACCTGCAGAAAAGGTCGACGCAGAAGGAGTTCAGCAAAAATGCAAGCTGCAGCCCAAACATCCACCCCTGAACCATACTGCTTGGTGCCAAACAATAACTCAGGTGCTCTATACCATCGAGCAAAGACCTGTTCATAAGCATTATGAGATTTCAACTAAGATGTACATCAAAGTTGCACATAAAATACAAGTATAGAAAGATGATGATAAAAACTGTAACCACCTTTATTTTTATGGGCTAAATTTAGATAATTGTGCCAATATTTTCAGACAGAGAGACATGCCACATGTATGAAATAAAAATGGTATCCAGTCCTTCCATCAACACTCTATAACCAGAAAAGGTAGTGTCCTACCTAGAATGATTTTTGCGATTCTCCAAATTGTGAAAAAAGAGTGATGCTAGGGACACACTATTTACACACAAAAACTACACAGAGTGATGCGGCATATTTTTTATCTACCGTTTTTTTAAAGTGGGACCACATCATGTACGTGATTGATAAAAAATACATACAACATCATTATGTGTGTCTATCATTACTCGTGAAAAAATAGATGGCCCGTTATAGACTGTAGAAGTAAACAACATATATGAAGATAAATGTGGACGATCATAGGACAAAACTGCTATAATTAACATCGGAATATCAAACAAAAGGGACGATAAATCCAACAGCGCACACACTGAAAAAATAGATGACTCGTTACAGACTGTAGGGTAAACAACATATATGAAGATAAATGTGGACGATCATGGGACAAAATTGCTATAAATAACATCGAAATATCAAACAAAAGGGAACATACAGAGGCATATAATCACATAAACTTTCAGACGTGCTTTCAAGCAGTAACATAGATGATATTATTCCAGGTACCAGCATTAACAATTATAATGGACAGCAACAACTTTACCGTGATAACATCAATAACAACAAGTAACAATAACAAAATTAGAACAAGTGCTTACAACAACTGGATATCAGCCATCTATAGACTGACAAGACCTCAAGATTGACTTCAAATCATCTACAAATATGGTTCATTAAAAAAAAAAAAAAAAAAAGAAACAAGAAATTTTATTTAATATTGCAAGCTGAAATACAAATAAGATGAGAGGTATCCTCAAATGCGAAAACATAAATATACGAAAACTATAACACAAGGTGAAAGATCAAAACGGATCAATTAAAACACTGCTAAACACAGTGTTTTTCCAGCTAAGAGCAATTAAAGAAAGTGGGGAATCTTTAAATTCCTTATGCTTCATCAGATGAAATATACTTCGAATATCAAAAATGACTGACCAAAACCCCAAGCTGAAAACAAGACTTTTTGCCTCTTCTAAGCCTTCGTAACCATGGTTCGTGATTAATATGTCTTGAATTAAAATGGTTACCAACAAAAGCATGATTCGCTCAATGTTAACTACCCCTAGAGTTACAAATAAATTGTGCTTGGACACCTCAGTGGACCACCATGCAAGAGAAGAATACCTGGTGCGTAAACCTACGATCTGGGCTCCCAAATATTCGCGCTAAACCAAAATCTGCAAGTTTAAGTTGTCCATTAGGTCCTATCAACAGGTTGTTGGGCTTCATATCCCTGAAAGGAACACGTGGCAAATAATTCAGACATACTATAGCAAGCAGTAATGACCCCAAAGTGAGCTTCTGAACGCAATTGCAGTACCTGTGCAAGACCCATTTCTTGTGGCAATAAGCAAGTCCTTTCAGTGTCATCTGAAGGTACGATTTTATGTCAGCAGGTGAAAGGAATATGTTTCGGTCACGAATAACAGCTTCAAGGTCTGTCTCCATAAATTCAAACACAAGATGCAAATTTCCCTTGTGGGGGAATGCATCAATCAACTCAATAATGTTTGGATCTTTGAGCTCTTTAAGCAGTTTAATTTCTCTAAGTGCTGTAAAGTTTACACCTTCCTTCTGCTTTCCCAGCCGAATTTTCTTAATTGCCACTGTCTGTCCTGTCTGAAAAGTGACCAAACCAAGACCCACTCTGTAAAGACTATAGAACTAATAACAACAGTCCACCCAAGACTATAACAATTGACGCATGAAACTAATAATGTTCGATTTATTATCCCATTTGGTTACCAAGAAAATCGAGAACAACCTCAAAGAGCAACACCTTTCACACAAGATTTAATCCATATGACCCGAATCCAAATTTCAATCAAATTCCATAAACAATATCCAAAAGCCAACATTAAAATGATGTAACAAACATATTTTAAAATTATTAAAAAAATAAACAAATAAATAAAAAATGCTGAGTCACTGTAGAGAAGGTGTTTAGGTTACCTTAGTATCAATAGCTTTGTAGACGACACCATAAGTACCTTCACCAAGGACCTCACGCTTCAAATATCTGTCAGCCACTTTCTTTGCTAGATCAACTTCAGCCATTTTCACTTTGAAATTTGTATTCGTATGAACTTAAAGAATCAATATAAAAATTGTTCTATTTGTTAGACAAGAATTTAATATTTTCTTATATAATTTTGACAGATTATTTTCCCGAGTAAAATTGCAGCTGTATAACCTATCTAGACCATTCTGTAACATTCCATTGATTCCCACAAGGAAAGACTTCGTTAGAACCTGTAAAATCAACAACAGCAGAAGATAATTATAACTGCGAAACCAGACAAAGAGGAACACTTCCCCGCCATGCCATGTCAACAGTCTAGAAATCCAAATACTAACAAAACAAGCTCACTACCATTCTTATGACGAAAATACTGTAACTTGACCCGATTAGACTAAGGGAAATGCAACTCAACCATACAAATTCAAAGAAGGAAAGGGATTAGGTTATAAAACTGCAGAAATAAAACGAAAGAAATTGAAGAAAATTACCAGAGAAAGCTTAGGGAAGACGCAGTTGAAACCCTAGAGGTGGAAAGGGGAGCTGAGACCAGCAAGAGAGAGAGAGAGAGAGAGAGAGAGAGAGAGAGAGAGAGAGATCAATGAATCGTGAGGTTCGGATTCAACTTTCAGAACCAGATTTTGCCCTAAAAAATCAAGTTCCTCTTCTGGGAAGTAAAAGAAAGGTCCATAGCTGTACGGAACTAAGAAAGCAGTCGGAACTGGGGCTGGAACCGGAACTGCGCTCCTTTCTTTGCCTCTTAGCCCAAGGAGGAGCTGAAATAAATGCCTATTTATTTATTATTCACTAATGATGATTTTCTCTTTTTTTTTTTTTTTTTTTAAGGGCTAACGACGGTCATTTTGTCAAATTTTTTCGACCGAGTTCTGATATGTGATATTTTTTATTTTTTATTTTATTTTTGGTAATATTTTTTTTATATGTAATATTTTTTATTTGTTAATACCATTAATTTTTTCATTATTTATAACATTATCAGTTTATCACCCACTTTACGTATATGTTAGCTAATGAATTTAGTATTTGGAAAAAAAAAAAAATAACGTTTGGCAAAATGATTGTTGCTAGCTTTTATTTAATTTTCAAACGAATAAAATGAAATGCAAACGACTTTAACGAATAGTCGTAAACAACATAAAAAAAAAAAAAAAAAAAAAAAACAGTAATCCGATAGTTTTTTTATAGACAAACAACCAAGGAGGACCGAGAGAGAGCCATAAACACCTTCAAAGACATTAAAAAACAACTCGGAACTGTTGGTTGAAAAACACTCTAGCAGGGGCATTAGAGAGAGAAAAACAATCAAAAAAACAAAGAACTAGCAGCTCAGGCTGCCGCATTATGTGCCACAAATTCGTGTCTCTACCAAAGAACTGAAAAAAGTCAAAATGGATAAGTAACATTTTTTCTTGAGATATGAGATCTTTTTTCATTTCCTGTATCATCCATTTCAAAACCATTAATAATATTCTTATACACACTCTTTAGGATAATAAATTTTCATTTTTTATCAATGACGTGATTGATAGCCAACATGATAGCTTTAGTTTCAGCGATCAAATGATTGATTTGATCGTATTTCTGAAAAATAATACTCAACACTGAACTATTGGCATTTATAACAATTACAATAACGACCGAATAATCATCTCGAGCATATACATTAACATTTAGTTTAATGCACGAAGGAGGAAGAGGAGGAGGAGTCAACCACGAAGCTGATCCTATATCCATCGACTCATAGTTTCAAGTAAAAGTCTGAGAATAGAAATAGAAGCTAAGAAGAATCCTTCTCTAGATCAGAAGGCAGATAAAAGTAAGAAGTATAATTTTGTTATAATCTATTGTTGGTATGAATGATTGGTTATCTGAAAATAACAGGATGGCAATATTCTCAATTGAGCTTACCTGAAGTTGATCCACTCGAATACCCCAAATAGAGGCGAACCAAAGTCTCCTAGGCAATTCACAGTTCCAAAAAAGATAAAAGGTGGTTTCATCTTGTTGGTGGCAAATTGGACATAAAATAGAACTAATATCGAACAAAGTTGCTAACCTGGATTTTACTGGTAGCCCATTCACAAGGATTCTCCACCAAAGAAGTTTATGCCAGGAGGGAATTTTTGCCTTCCAAAGCTTTTGCCAACAAGATGGTGGTAAAATTGAAAGTTATTAAGAAGATAAGTTCGTTGCATAGCTTAGTAAGTTGTATTGAGAGTAAACCCTCCATGTGACGATAAGGGCTAGAACTAGTCCATAACACTCTCCGTAAACGGCAAAGGTTTTTAGGATAGCCTTTATAGACTCAAGGTTGAATAAGGCATTAAGCTTAGTAATATCCTAATTACCATCGTCTTCCACTAAGTCAACTACCTTCAAATCACGATAACATTGCAAGCCATCTTTTGTGTGCGGCTTGAAGCCTATGAGAAAAGGCACCCAAGGATCTCTCCAAATATTAAGCGAACGATCATTTTCAATTTTTTTTGCAGGCTCTTAATTCGATAATGTTTCTGCTAGTCAAAATTGATTTCCAAACCCATGAATCTGAAGGATTAGCTTGCACCAAAAAGAAATATTTTCCTTTTAGATCCTTAGCTTTGACTAGTGAGGACTGAGTTGAGTTAGTATTCAAAAGTTGCTATCCCCATTTAGCTAGAAAGATTTTATTAATCTCATGTGCACGATGCTGAAAATTCCAAAAAATAAATTTCGAAAAATGATTTTACCGAAAACGATTTCTGCACTTTTGTAAACAAATAAAGAATGTAGTGAAATAGGTATTTTAAAATTTTCTTGAAATTTTACAAAAAAAAATGTAAGATCGTTGATCTAACATAAATCAATTTATGGATCTTGATTTAGATAAAACCTGGAAGTACTTCACAACCATTGAGCCTTCCTGTTTCTTCTCTGGAGCCTGTTGAATAATCCGGTCTGTGGGCACCTTTTTGATTCCCAACGAGAGATGAGCGGATGATCCGAAAGATACTCTTTCTTCTCCTTGATTGCATATCTATGGCCATGGGTATCTCTCCCTCGATGGCCATGAACGAACATGAGATTTCTCTCACGGCAGCTCAGTTCTCTCTCACTCTCTCTTTTTCTCTCTGTTACATGAAAAAGCACAGTTACTGTGCATGAGTGGTGCGTAGAACACTTAGAGAGGCTTATGAGAACTTTTCTCTTAAGTATTTCAAGAGATGTAAACCATAATAAGCTTATTGGGCTCAACTGACCATACAATTAGTTATTGGTCTATATGTGAGGTAGACAGGGGACCTTATGGATCCAAATAGTCTAAGCTCCAATGGGTCAACTACTCATAATCATAATTAACTTTTAATTATGAATGAGCCATGTCTATTAATATTGGGGCATTCCACAATAGGTCCAATATTGCACTCTTAGAGTAAATGTCATATATTTTCTGTGAAGCTAATTAACACTTTAATTAACTCGATCCATTTAGCATATACTATACCTGCAGATATACCCCTGATGCAATGCCGTACTAATGAGGTGAAATTACCGTATTACTCCTCTAGTACATATTTACCTTTGATTTGCCATTTTTCATCTAATGGATAATAATTGACTACGGTGTTTGTAACTGCCTATACAAACACAGTCAAATTCACAAAGTGAATACCTGGTGTCTGATTTTTTGTTATCCAAGTCATTGAAAAAACTCAAAGTGACATTATATGCATGGTGTCCAAATCATGAAAGACGTTCTCGTCAATTCATAAATCTTATCTTCCAAGATACCGGAGTTCGAAATAATCGAAACTAGTCCTTTAGTAAGTCAAAAAGATAAAACTCATGAAAGCAAGTTCGACAATCACTAGGATTAAGGTAATCTTGCAACAGTGCTAGATTAGTGAAAGATAGAATATTAAATTACGGCACTTAACCTCAAATTCTATTTTCACTTAGTCCAGTTCAATGCACTTATAACTTTCTTATAATGCACTAGTATTTCTATCCGAAGTCAGACACTTCGATGATTGGAGACTATATTAATTCCGTTGAAATAGACATCACTACATTCTATGGCAAAATAAAGTATTCCATCTTTATTTGCAGAATGTGAACTTTTAATTTAAACATAATGAAATAAAAAATTTAGTCTCCCACATGTGAACACTTCATACGAACAATTATTTATTACTCATTATTAGTCATAGAAACTTTTAGACGTTTGCATAATAGAAAACATAAATATTACATGTATATAATTAGAACATAATATGGAATTTATTAATAATAAATAGATAACACTTAAATCCAATAAATATTGTTTAAAATGCCAAACAAAGAAACTGCTTTCTAGGACATATTTCCAACACACGACGGAATCTAAGTCTACGTAATAACTTTGGGAGGCATAAAGTATTCCAGAATTTCAGGTAAAGGTTTCTTTTCCCAGAAGAAAACCCCCACCAAAAATCACGGATTGTTGCATCGATGGTTGAAGTGATTTTTTTAGGCACTTGGATTATCATGAGAGCATAGGTTGATAAGGCAGTTGCTACTGATTTTGCAATGACCGTTCTCCTTGCTCTAGAAAGTACATAAGACTTTAGTCCAGCTAATCTCTGTTGCATCTTGTTACAAATAAATTTCATGTCATTTGATTTAGATGCTGAGAACAGTAGGGGGAGGTCTAAATATTTCCCCGACGCTTTAACTAGTTTATACCAAAGAAGAGAAGCCACCTCTCATATACTTCTACCATTGAAATTCTTTCTAAAATGTATTGTAGATTTCTGCACGTTGACCTTCTGTCCTGACCATTCACAGTATTTCGACAAAAAATTCTGGAATTTGGCTGCCTCACGTATAGTTGCCCTACCAAACAGAAGAAGATCGTCTGCAAAAAGGAGATGGTTAAAACTAGGACCACCTCTGGAGATTTTAATTCCATAGATTTCTCCTGAAGCTTCTGCGCGAATAAGCAAGTGGGATAGGATTTCGCTATATAGTATAAATAAATATAGTGATATAGGATCTCCTTGGCGTAAGCCACGCTTAGGGACGATCTTATCAGTCGGGCTTCCATTGAGCATTATAGTAGCCGTCTGGGAAGATGCACATTCCAGTACCCAATGAACAAAGGTAGCGGGAAAACCGAAATTAGTGAGAATAATCCAAATAAATTCCCATTCCATACGATCATAAGCCTTTTCCATATCGAGTTTCAAAAGCATAAAACCATTGCTACCATGTTTCTTCTTCATTGTATGGAGAATTTCCTGTACTACCATCGAATTTTCTGCGATGAATCACCCCTTAATAAATGCACTCTACGTCGAAGAAATTAAGGACAGTAAAATAGGCTTGATTCTATTGGCTAGTATCTTGAAAATAACTTTATAGATTGTGTTGCACAAGCTGATAAGTCATCTAACAATGTTTATTTCATTTAGGACAAGTAAGAGCTTTCTTGAGATAAAGAACTCTTAGACCGTTGCAATTAGATGAAAGAGAGTGGTACAACGATAAGCTCGATAAAATAATCCTGGGAGACCATTTGGACCTGGAGCCTTGTTAGGATCAATCTCAGAGAGTACTTGTTTAATCTCTTTATCAGATAGAATTTTAGCTAAAAACTCATTCATGTCAAGAGAGAGACAATCTTAAACTAGTCCTTCAAGGCCAAAGGGGCAATTGCAGCCAGTAGACGAAAATAGATTCTGAAAATTCTGACAGATAGCTTTACCAATATCCAATCTATTGTCTAGCCAATTTCCATTGTCATCTTTCACATAGTCAATAAAATTGCAACGTCAACGAATCATTATGGACAAAAAATAGAAACGAGTGCATCTGTATTTCTGTTTCCACAAAATTTCTTCTCTAGCAAAGAGTTCATTAATCTCTAGATTAGCTTATCTCTATATAAGTAAGTTATTGGCAGAAGGATTAGTAGAATGCAAACTTTTAGTAGTTTTCCTAAGCTCCACAATTTTGCATTGTACCTTTCCAAATTGAGTATAATTTCACTTTTTCAAGGCTTTTTTTTGTTACTTCCAATCTCCAAATAAGTCTAGAAACTGGATATGGGTGAAGCCATTTTAACTACCCAATAACTCTGAATGTCTCTAGTCCACATTGCCTCAAATTTAAACAAAAAGGAAAGGTGGGAGATCTCACCTACCGTGTTCAATTGTATGGGATTGTGGTCTGAAACTGTGTACGATAAAACTCGGGTAGTGGCTTCTAGGAATAAGCTTCTCCATTTTATTGAAGCTAGAGCTTTATCCAGTCAAGACTGTTCAAATAACAATCCTCTTCTTCTATATCTCTAGGTGAATCTAGGTCCCTGGGCTCGCATATCAGTGAGGCCTAGAGCAATGTAGTAGTTACGCAAGGCTAAAGAAGATGAAGATGAGCCTCGACCTATTCCACCATTAGAATTCCAAGATTCAGAGTCCAATAGAGTACTATTAAGATCCTCAATTATCACTCTGGCACTTGGGCTTTTAGTAATTAGGGTTGGTAGTGATTCCCAAAAGATCCTTCAATTTGAAGTTGTAGGAGGTCCACAGATAGCAATGAGGGAACATGGGTTGTTCGGTGGGTCTGAGAATACTATGCCACAAATGACATTTTTGGAGACAAACCATGGTTCAAATTCTACCCCATTCTTCCAGGCTACACAAAACCCACCAAACTGGCCAAAGGGGGGTAGGTAGGCATAATGATAGAAATGAATCAGTTGGAGCCGCTTACTGAGAGCAACTTCTCCAATCATGGTCTAAGAGAGGACAAGGCAATTTGATGATGATGAAGCCACCATAGCTTGGAGACTTTGCACTGTCGTAGAATGAGCCAAGCCTCTACAATTCCAAGAAATAACTTTTATAATGCCCACTTGTGATGGTCTATGAAAAGAGCCATAACACAGAGTCGCGACGCTACTAAGAGCATAAACCGGATTGACCTGAGCGACGTTACTGAAAAGGCAAAAAAAGGCCAATGCTAATATTAGGCAATGGGGAGAATAAAAGATAAAGGACTCAAAAGATCCCCATAATATAAATAGATATATCTGAAAGAGATTTTCCCATAAAACAGATGAATGACAAGCTAGCGAGAAGCTTCGAAGAGTCGGGCAAAATTGGTCTGCGGTAGAGTGTTATCCCAAGAAAAGCTAACCCAAGAGGGGGGGGTGAATTGGATTTTTAAGATTTTTACAAACTTTTTGAATAAAGTGATAAGATTGAGTAAATAATAAATGGGACAACTAAAAATAGTAAATAATTAAGCACAATATTAAAGTAAATAAATTAAAGAGATAAAGATAGAGAGATGCAAACACTATTTTTACAAGGTTCGACAAACACGACGGTTTGTCTATGTCCTCGGCTCTCCACAATTTGCTTAGAGCTTTCCACTATCGGATCAAAGTTATGGGTTTGACTGACCCCTTGTACAATCTAGAGTGATTTCTTCTTAGGCACACTCACGCTTTTACAATAGTCTTGAATCCGGTTTTATTATGCCTTACCGCGGATTGTTTAGAATCCAGTGTCAATCTCACCTATACCAGGTTGTTTATGACTCCGGTGCCAACCTCACTTCTCAATAATGTTTTTATGAAAATACAAGTGAACACTCACTCAAAGAATCACTTCTCAAAGAAATAATACAATATGAGCTTAGGTGATTTGAGAACAATGCACAAATGATGCTCTTAGGAATAGTTCAAATAGATTTGAAAGTTGTAGTTGAGTAAAAGAGAGCTTTTGCACTTAGAAACTGATTGGGTATCAATATAGGTTCGTATTCTGTCTGTTTAAGTCATCAAATTTGGCTATATTTAAAGGCATCTTAAAAAACAAACCGTTTTTGACCGTTGGTATCTTGCTGCCAGAATTTTGGTCGACCAGAAATATTTTTGGTCGACCAAAAAACTAGTCGTTGGAGTCCGAAATACCAATTCAGCTCCAATGGCCATTTTTGGCCTTCATTTTTATCGACCAAAATCAGTCAGAAATAAAGGATTTTTTGTTTCTTTGAACTAATTTGGTCGTTTTTAAAACTTCATTTTTTTAAAACATGTTTAACTTTAAGAAAATGTATTTTTGAGAATATTTTGATTAGATTAGAAAAGATATTTATTTTCAAACAATCAATGGATTTAAAGTTTAGCTAATTCTTTGAAGATTTGTTTAAAAAATCATTTGAAAGATTTTTGAGCAATATCAAAGAGAATATTTTGTGCAATGCAATAAATCAAGTACAAAACTAGGAAATAAATTTTTAACATATTTAGACTTGGTCTTGAATCTTGATTCCTCACATTCATCTTCATCCTTCGAGGTTTATCAATGATGCTCTATTCTTAAGAACTTCATTTCTTGAGTTTTATCAATATCTTTTTCAACTTCATAACTGCAAACTCAAGCCAATTATTAGTAATTAAATCACATGTTTGTTATTATCAAAATAAGATAAGATTGAAAGCCACATAGGTCAACAATTTCCCCCTTTTTGATGATGACAAACATTGATTTTTGAGATAAAAATAATGATACAATTTAATTAGCATACATAACCTTACCATTATCTTTAGAAACTCTCCCTCAACGTATACATGGAAATTTGAAAAGAAAATCTCCCCCTTTTTAACTCAATTTATGCATACTTTAAGTAACAAAAATCATGAATATTTTCTCCCCCTTTGTAATCAACTAAAAGAATTGAAAGCACTAAGAATTGAAATACCATACATAAGTTTCATAAGCATAGTGAGAATAATAGATCACAATCAAAGATAGACATAAATCTCACACAAGATTCCATCATCCATAATAAGAAGACATACAAATAGAGTTCAAAAGATTCAAAAATAACATACTAACACACCATAAAAGAATATGCAAAGCATAAGTAAATAAGCAAGAGAAAGACTCTAGGATGGAGGAGAATTTTGAAATTGACGCATATAGTTCCATATTTCTTGTTGTGCGCACAGAGGCGATCAAACTGTGCTTATTGAGAGTCTTGAAGAGCTTGAATTTGCCTACCATGATCTTCTTAGAATGCATTAAAGTCCACAACAAGAGTGTCGAAGCGAGCATTCATAAGTTGAAATGCTTCTTCAAAGTTAAATGTGGAAGGAGTTGTACAAGCAATAGATGGGTCACCTTCCTCATTATTACTATAATCATAAGTCTCTATGGGTACACTAGGATCACCGGCCTTTTCGGGCCCCTTGTATGTCCAAGTACCGTTGGTCTCATTAAAGAACTAATGCATGTGCTCGACGACAGTTCTATCATAAGGAGACATTGGTTTTTCCTTGATAGATTCATCATGAAGAAGAATTTCAAAATGATCAAAGATTCGAGTAAGCACCATTTCATAAGGAAGACACCCCGTCTTCTTAGAACCAACTTCCCTCATTTGGGTCATAAGGATATATCCTAAATTTATACCTTTCCCCATGAGTATAGAGTTAATCAGGAAAATATCAAGAGTATGGACTATCTCTCTATGGCCAGTACGAGGAAGAATGTTGTAGGTAATACAATAGTGAAGGAGTCTACTATGAACATTCAAAAGATTTGCGGTACAATTTGGATAATAATTGCCATCCCTAGTTAGATTTTTTAAAGTCGTTACCTCATCAAAATCTCCCATAAGATCAATTGGACGACCACCTTCATTTGGTATTTCGAGAATAGCATAAAGATCACTCACATTCATATCAATAACCTTCCCTTTAAGTATACAAGTGATACCATGAACTTCATTCTTTAGGTTCATAGTAGCATAGAATCCTTTTACTAACCTAGGATAAGTCAAACCATTAATACTAGAAAAGGAAACACATCCCATCCTATTAAATATATGTCTCCAACCTACTAGTTTTTCCATAACTATCCAATCCACACTTCTTCCATTCAATAAAGCCCTATTAGTAAAATTAGTTTGGAAATCGTCAACAATTCTAGGATTAGTAAAAGAGGAGTGCCAAACCTTAATTTTGATCTCTTTTCATCTTCTTCTCTGATGACATTCTTCCCTAACCTCTTGTTGGCACGAGCTTTGAATGGCAGTTTGGATTTGAGCAGGAAAGAGAAAAGAAATAGACAGATTGATCACAAAATTAGAAGGAGCAAAACTAGTTTAGTAGAGAAAGGATGAAATTTTGAAGAAATTGGAGTGAAAACTCATAGAAATCAAGATTACGAGCAAAAGAAATAAATGGTTAGGGTTTTCGTTCAGGGGATAAGAGTTTTAAGTGAAAGGGATGAGAGAAAATACAGAGAAAAGACCAAAGAAACTGTCTCGGGTTAGTTTTGAAAAACAAGTGACGAACAGTTTTGGTCGACTAAAATCTGAAAAACAGTAAAACAACACAGCTTTGTATCTCTAAACCAACCATTAGTTTTGGTCGACCAAAATCTGAAAAGTTCCAGATTTGGCGAAAACACACAAAAAAAAAACATATTTTTAAAGAATCAATTGAGAGTTTTAGATTTGGTCAAATAAAATGAGATAGAATAAAGATTAAAAAAAATATGACAAAGTAAAATTAGGAAATTTCATCAAAATCAAGCATGTCAAGTTCTCTTCTAATCATACAAAATCGTTCTTCACCAAGAGGTTTTGTAAAAATGTCTGCTAATTATTTTTCAGTAGAGACAAATTCAAGAGAAACATCACCTTTTTGCATGTGATCACGAAGAAAATAGTGTCTTATATCAACGAGCTTAGCTCGTGAATGCAAAATAGAATTTCTAGATAAGTTTATAGCACTAGTGTTATCACATTTAATAGGCACATGTGCAAATTTCATGCCAAAATCAAAAAGAGTTTGTTTCATCCAAAGAATTTGTGCACAATGACTAGCCGCGGATATATACTCCGCTTTAGTGATGGAAAGAGCAACTGAATTTTGTTTCTTGTCAAACCAAGAAACTAGTGAGTATCCCAAAAAGTGACAGGTACCACTTGTGCTTTTTCGACCAGTTTTGCACTTGGCAAAATCCACATCCGAATAACTTGAGATATTAAAGTGTGTGCCTTTAGGATACCATAATCCTATATTCATAGTGCCATGCAAATATTTTAAAATTCGCTTAACTGCATTAAGATGGGATTCAATAGGATTAGATTGATATCTAGCATATAGACATACACTAAACATGATATCCGGTTTACTAGCGGTAAGATAAAGTAAGGATCCGATCATACCTCGATATTTAGTAATATCCACCACTTTACCACTTTCATCTTTGTCAGGCTTGATTGACGAGCTCATTGGTGTCTTCATTGGTTTTGAATATTCAAGAACAAACTTCTTGTGTAGCTCTTTGATGTACTTTGCTTGATTGATAAAAATTCCTTCTTTGGATTATTTTATTTGAAGCCCAAGGAAGAAGTTCAATTCTCCCATCATACTCATCTCAAATTCACTATGCATGCACTTAAAGAATTCTTCACATAGACAAACATTAGTGGCTTCAAATATAATATCGTCAACATAGATTTGCACAATTATTATATCCACTCCTTTCTTCTTAATATAAAAAGTAGTATATGCTTTTCCCATTGAAAACTTATTTGAAATCAAAAAAGTTTTTAATCTATCATACCAAGCTCTAAGAGCTTGTTTTAGACTATATAAAGCCTTTTTTAATTTATAAACATGATCCGGATACTTATGATTTTGAAAACCGAGGGGTTGGGCTACATAAAATTCTTCTAAAATTTGTCCATTTAAAAATGCGCTCTTAACATCCATTAGGTAAAGAATAAAATTTTTATGGCATGCAAATGCTAAGAGCATTCTAATAGATTCTAATCTTGCTACGGGTGCAAAGGTTTCTCTATAATCGATACCTTCTTCTTGATTGAAACCTTGGACCACTAATCTAGCCTTGTTTCGTACAACCATCTCATGCTCATCTAATTTGTTTCTAAAGATCCATTTTGTTCCAATAACCGACTGATCACCAAGTCTTGGAACTAATTCTATACATCACTTTTTTCAAATTGATTTAGCTCATCTTGCATTGCTAAAATCCAAAATTCATCTTTTTCGGCATCTTCAAAATTTTTGAGTTCAATTTGAGAAAGGAAAGCTAAATTGTTGCAAATATTTCTAAGTGATGTTCTAGTTGTGACACCTTGTAAGGGATCACCAAGAATTTGGTCTTTAGGATAGGCATGACTAAATTTTAAATCTTGAGGAATAGTTAGAATATTACCATTGCCGCATCTTTCTTCCTTAAGACTTTTGTCTTGTTGTAGTTGGATGTCCTCTTCTTCATTTGATCTTTCATTGACACTTAATTCATTTAAGTTTTGTTCTAAATCTACAATATCATCGCCATCTATATTTCTCCCCTCATGGAGAGTATTAGATACATCAAAAATAATATGCATAGATTCTTCTACTATCAAAGTTCTTTTGTTGAAAACTCTATAAGCTTTACTAGTAGTAAAATATCCAAGAAAAATACCAACATTGGATTTTGAATCAAATTTACCCAAATTATCTTTAGTATTGAGAATAAAATATTTACAACAAAAAACTTTTAAATAACCAATATTGGGTTTTCTACCTTTTCAAAGCTCATAAGGTGTCTTGTTCAAGATTGGCCTTATCATAACTCTATTCACAATATAACAAGCGGTACTTACCGCTTCGGCCTAAAAATATTTTGGCAAACTATTTTTATTTAGTATGCTTCGTGCTATTTCTTGTAAGGTTCTATTTTTTCTTTCTACAACTTCATTTTGTTGTGGAGTTCTAAGAGCGGAAATATTATGATCAAAACCATTTTTATAGCAAAAAGTTTCCATTTCATCATTTTCAAACTCACCACCATAATTACTTCTAATAGATGTGATGGTGTAGCCTTTTTCATTTTGCACTTTCTTACAAAAAATAGTAAGTACGTTTAAAACATCGTTTTTATGAGCAATAAATAGAACCCAAGTTAATCTTGAAAAATCATCAACTATCACAAAGGCATAATATTTTCTACTAAGACCAGCTACTCTTGATGGTCCATAAATCTATGTGAAGTAGTTGCAAGGGTCTAGAGGTAGTAATGATGTTTTTGGATTTGAAAGAGTTTTTTACTTGTTTTCCAAATTGGCATACATCACACAACTTATTTTTTTCAAAGAGTAAACTCAGTAGACCACTAACAAGGTTTTTCTTTGAAAGCTTAGAAATAGTATTCATGCTAGCATATCCAAGTCTTCTATGCCAAAGCCAAGAATCATCTTTTAAAACTGAAAAATATTTATCTTGACTAAAATATATTTCAATATCAATAGTGTAAACATTGTCTTTTCTTTTCCCTTCAAAAATAATTTCTTTTGAACAAGTATCCTCAATCAAGCATTTGAAAGGCTCAAAAATGACTCTATAACCTTTATCACAAAGTTGACTTATACTAAGCAAATTGTGTTTAAGACTATCAATAAGTAAAACATTTTCTATAATGGGTGAGGATGTAGTACCAATGTTACCTATACCCAAAATCTTGCCTTTAGTGTTGTCTCCAAATGTGACATGTCCTCCCCTTCTTTTTGTGAATGATAAAAGCAAGGAGTAGTCTCCGGTCATGTGTTTAGAGCAACCACTATCTAAAAACCAAAAGTTCTTCTTCTTTTGTACCTACAAGTAAGAATCAAACTTTAATTTTTGGTACCCATCTTAATTTGGATCCTTGAGTGTTAGTTCTATATTCTTTTGGTACCTATACTAGTTTTCTACTAAAATATGCATTTTTCTTTACAAAGCATGGAAAACTAATATGTCCATCTTAATTACAATAAGTGTGAGTGTGCTTTGTGTCATTTATACTAGCTTTCACAAAATAGTTCTTGAGGTATTTTTGTTTTATATAAGATTTGTACCCAATACCTCTTTTGTCAAAAACATATTTTTGTTCACTAAGCATCATGTCAAAGTTTTTCTTTCTATTTATAAATTTGTGGACGATTTTAGTTAAGTCAAAAATCTTGTCATTTAAGGAAGTGTTTTTTTTTGACAAAATATCACAACTACTACAAGGTAATTTCACTTCCTTTTCTTTTGTATACTTTTCAACTATTTTTGACAAACTAAGAATTTCGTTTCAAGAGCATTGTTCTTGAAAATGAGTTTTTCATAGTTTTTGTGTAAATTATTGAAATCACTCAACAAGTTTTCATATGATAAATCACAATCACTATTACTAAACTCACTATTAGTATCACTAACATCATGAAATTTACTTTTAGGTTCAAGTGAGCTTACCTCATTTTCTAGTACCATGAAGCACATGTTGGCAATTTCTTCTTGTTCTTCTCTATTAGACTCTTATTCTTCACTATTATCCCAAGTTGCCTTCATTGCTTTCTTCTTCATTCTTCTTCTCAAAGGACATTTGTTCTTCATATGTTCCGACTTCTTGCATTCAAAGCAGGTGATGGAATCATCTTTCATTTTCTTCTCTCGAAAGTCATTGCCTTTGATGTTTTTCTTGAAGTTCTTTTTTTTGAAATTAAGTACTTCTTGTACCTTTTACTAAGTAAGACAATGTCTTCTAGCTCATAATCTACGAATTCTTTTTCTTCCTCATTGCTTTCTTGTAGGGCGGCTTTAAGAGCGATTCCTTTTTTTTTTCTTTTCTTCTCCTTCATCTTTATTAGTTTTTTTCATAAGAATTTATGGATCATGAGAAAACCCATAAGTTCTTCTAGAGTAAGTTTGCTAAGGTCCTTTGCTTCTTGAATAGCTACCCCCTTGCTTCTATATGCTCGAGGGAGGCTTTTAAGAATCTTACTTACCAACTCACCATTTGGAAAGGTTTTCCCTAAAGCACCAAGAGAATTAATGATTGAGGGAAATCTAGTAAATATTTGAGAAATAGATTCATCTTTTTTCTATTTTGAATAACTCATAGTTTCTTGTGAAAATATTAATTCTAGTTTCCTTCATGAAATTAGTTTCTTGATATAATACTTCAAGCATATTCCACAATTCATGAGCATCCTTAGCTTTTTCAACATTATTGTATACATTCTTATCTAGACTACACATAAGAATGTTTCTAGCTTTTTTATTTTTTGTAAAGGACATTTTGTCATTTTCATCATATTCCTCAATATCTTTTTCTACTTCAACTCTATTAACAATCTTTGTCATTTTTAATAGACCTCTAGTGACAATATACCATAAATCAAAATCTATGGATCTAAGATATGTGTCCATACAACTTCTCTAATAGTTGAAATCATTTTCATTAAAGAAAGGTGGTTTGGAAGGTGACAACCCCTCATATTGAAAAGAAAAGTTGTTTGGATTAGTCATCTCAAAAACGGTTAAGTTTTTGAAAATTGAGCATCGAGCTTTAATACCAATTGTTTTCCCAAGAAAAGCTAACTAAAAGGGGGAGTGAATTGGGTTTTTAAGACTTTTACAAACTTTTTGAATAAAGTGATAAGATTGAGTAAATAATGAATGAGACAAGTAAAAATAGCAAATAAATAAGCACAATATCAAAGTAAATAAATTAAAGAGATAAAGATAGAGAGATGCAAACAGTATTTTTACGAGATTCGAACAAACAAGACGGTTTACCTACGTCCCCGGCTCTCCACAATTTACTTAGAGCTTTCCACTATCGGATCAAAGTTATAGGCTTGACTGACCCCTTGTACAATCTGGAGTGATTTCTTCTTAGGCACACTCATGCCTTTACAATAGTCTTGAATCTAGCTCTATTATGCCCAACTACAGATTATTTAGAATCCGGTGTCAATCTCACCTATACCAGATTGTTTATGACTCCGGTGCCAACTTCACTTCTCAATAATGTTTTTATGAAAATACAAGTGAACACTCACTCAAAAAATCACCTCTCAAAGAAATAATACAATATAAGTTTAGGTAATTTGAGAACAATGCACAAATGATATTCTTAGGAATAGCTCGAATAGATTTGAAAGTTGTAGTTGAGTAAAAGAGAGCTTTTGCACTTAGAAACTAATTAGGTATCAATATAGGTTCGTATTTTGTCTGTTTAAGTCATCAAATTTAGCTCTATTTAAAGGCATCTTCAAAAACTAGCCGTTTTCGACCGTTGGTATCTTGCTACCAGAATCTTGGTCCAACAGAAATATTTTTGGTCGACCAAAAAACTAGCTGTTGGAGTCCGAAACGCCAGTTCAGTTCCAACGGTCATTTTTGGCCTTTATTTTAGTCGACCAAGCCTGGTCGACCAAAATCAGTCAGAAACAAATGGTTTTTTATTTCTTTGAACTAATTTGGTCGTTTTTAAAATTTTTTTTTTCTAAAATATATTTAACTTTAAGAAAATGTATTTTTGAGAATATTTGGGCTAGATTAGAAAAGATATTTATTTTTAAATAATCAATGGATTTAAAGTTTAGCTAATTCTTTGAAGATTTGTTTGAAAAATCATTTGAAAGATTTTTGAGCCATATCAAAGAGAATATTTTGTGCAATGCAATAAATCAAGTACAAAACTAGGAAATAAATTTTTAACATATTTAGATTTGTTATTGAATCTTGATTCCTCACGTTCATCTTCATCTTTCGAGGTTTATCTTTAAGTCTTGAGTTTTATCAATATCTTTTTCAACTTCGTAACTACTACGAACTCAAGCCAATTATTAATAATTAAATCACATGTTTGTTATATTGAAAGCAACGTAGGTCAATAGGGAGGAAGATGGTTTGCGGCGGAGCACCTCAGCGACAAGCAGATCTAGTCTACAGTGGGTCAACTTGGTGGCAGGTAGATCGGTACGATCTGGACTGGTTGGCTAGCAGGTTGGTGACTATTGCTATCAAGGTGGATGCCGAGCATAAAGACTGAGAAGAAATGGCGAGGTCGACGTCGGCATAAGCAGCGGTAAACGTACATCTCTAACCCATTCCCCTTGGAGCTGTAGATGGTACCACAGGAATAGACACATGACGTAGGGTTAATCATTGTTTATCACAACCCTCTCTCTATATGCACGAGTGTTGTTAGCACAAGCCCTGAGCAAATTAATAGAGTTGGCGTAAGACGAGTTAAATTGTAATTTTGTTCAAAACTAAGGCAACTTATAGTGGTATCAAAAAATGAAAATAGCCCTAATACTTTTCTTTTTTTTAAGGAAATGAGTTCAGGTCACTTAATGAAAAAAAAAAAAAAAAAAAAAAAAAATGACAACTTCACTTAAACGACAATTGTGGTAAAACTACAACTTCGATGGGACGACAATAGCACTAAATCGACAACATCGTACAGAAACGACACAACCATTTAAAACGACGAAACTGGAAACAAATACAGATACGAAGGAAAAAAAAACGACAATTTGAGAAACGATAAAACCCCGAAAAAACCAAAAACCCTTTAAGACTAGTACCAGATACTTCAACAGGGAGAGCAGAATTTGAGAATGGCGGTTCCAGGGAGGCGTAATGGTCTAATGGAGGACGACGAGTACGAAGATGAGAACGCCCTTTTGGTTGAGCTCGAGTCGAATACCCCTCCTCACCTCCGTGCCCTAGCCGCCGCCTCTGAGGTCGGCGACGTCGACGCCCTCCGCCTCGCTCTTGGTACGAACTCCCTTCTTTTTCTTCTTCGTTTATTTTATTGCTTTTTTTTAGCTCTTTTCCTTAGTCCTAGTCTCACCGAATCGAATATCGTNTAAGACGTCTAAGTACCAAGCCTATCTTCACAAACACATAGCAACTGATTTGTATGTAGCTTTTATAGTTAATTTTTCCCGGCTAAAGTGGTAGCTTTCATAGTTTAATATTCCGATAGTCCTTTTCTTGTAGAGGTATATACTGTACTGAGCGACCTTATTTTTATGCACTCAGTTACCATCAATGTTAAATGGAAGATGGTCATTTTGCTAATAAAACTTTTTCATATTGTCATTTAGCCAAAGAACTCGAATTTGGACCTTGTCCGTTTAAATAAGAACCTTGTCTGTTTCAGCATAATGCTTGATAAATTTTTGTAAAACTATGAGAACATTTCGTTTTATTATTATTATTTTTTTAAATTTCTTTTTCTTCGAATGTACATAGATAACTTAGAAGGAAGTATTGATCAACCAGTGGAAGATGGGGACACTGCTCTTCATCTGTGCTGCCTCTATGGGCATTTGTCCTGTGTCCAGGTTAGAGGAACAGTCGTTTTTCATCGTTACAAATCTAGTTTTATCTGCTAGACTTAATTTTTGGTATGATAATTGTGTCAGTGTAGTTACTATTAGAAAGGGGAGCAAACTTGGAGGCTAACGATGAAGATGGGGCAATTCCTCTACATGATGCTTGCGCTGGCGGTAAGCAACTTGTTTCTTTGCGAGTTTTCTTTTCAAGTTGACAAAAGAATGTTTTTTTGGTTGTAACTTTTGCACTTCAATGGATTTTTGCAGGGTATATTGAAATAGTCCAACTTCTAATTAACCGAGCGAACAATGCAGAGTGTGTAAAGAGGATGCTAGAATCGATTGATGCAGAGGGTGATACAGTAAGTGACTAATCTGATTTTGATAAGTGACTAATCTGATTTTGATTCTTTCTTGAGCTTCAATCTAAGGTGCCATTATTGAAACCAGCTGGTTAAAACCATAATATGAGTCAATAGGAAGTGCAGCCTGGTTTAAAAGTTCCTTTTGTTTTTTTTTTTTTTTTTTTTTTTAATCTTCACATTCATTGATTTTGTAGGTCTGTAAGAGAAGGAATCAGTTATATTTTTCCTAATTAGTTTCTCTGTCATTCTTGTTGATTTCGATTTTTCTTTTGCAGCCTCTCCATCATGCAGCTAGAGGTGAGCATCCTGATATTATAAGATTATTGATGGCTTCTGGAGCTTCTCTCACAAGGGCAAACCTTTATGGAAAGGTTTGTATTATAGTTTTGTATGCTCTACTTAATATTATTCGTTGTTCCAACCTTCTAACATTTTTGTTTCTGCTTTCTAATAATCAACCTTTTCATCTTTGTGTTCCTAATTTATAAACTCGGCAGATCCCGAGTGAGCTACCTGATCCGGGCACAGAAGCTAGAAGAATTTTGGAAGCCGCTACTAGTGCTGTGCACTGCCAATAGAGTATCATTGCCGGAAATATTTATATTTTGTTATGGTAAGTTGCTCTATCGTTGTTTACCTCTCTGTTGTTGGTCAATAACACCAGTTGTTAAAGATGTTAAGAGACTTTGTCTTCTATTTTTCTTATGGTTATTTGATATTTTAGAGTCAATAGGAAGAAGAGCATGTAGTTATTTGTTGAAGCTCTGAGCCAATGCATATGATGTCCCCCGGATTAGTGAAGCAACTTGAATCTTGAAATGTCCCAAGGCTTTTATGTTGTTACTTAAGACATATATTACCAAAAAAAAAAAAAAGAAAGAAAAAGACAATGCAAATTGATTTTCTTTTAGATATGATGATTTTTTTTTTAATTTCATTTTCTACTAACACGACGAGGCATATGACAAATACGACATCAACTTTAAAAAGGGCTCCTGTCTACAATGCAACAAGTATTTTGGAAAATGCCATAATATCTACAAAGCGACGTTTTTGACAAAAAAAAAAAAAAAAAAAGAAGGATTGATCATTGCAAACGAGAGTCAACAAATGTGGTAAATAGCTTTTTCTTGTTGAAGGACACAGAATCCTTGAAAACGGCAATATACTAGTAAACGACATTCAACTCAATGAAAAAGCATCAAATTGAAAACGTCAACCTCTCTACAGAACGACAAATATTTTTAGTAGCGACTACTATTTAAGATAATATAACAAGCTGTAACAACTGTAAAAAATGATAGCATTGCTGAAACGATTGTGTAAAAAAAAAGGGACAAAAATAGGAGTAGGACAGATGTGTAAACAATCGACAAGAAAAATAACTTTATTTGACAGATTTTGCAATCTGAAAACAAGTAGTACGATAAAAGACGTGCTTATCTTGAAAGTAACAAACGACATATTGAAGATTTATTGTCATGAAGTAAACATTTGTGTACACTTTCTAAATGAAATTTTTACTTTAAGCCAATAGTGATTCCATCACACAGAATATAATGTAATAAGCTGGCTCAAACCTCTTTTCTTCTATGAAGATGAGATTCAGCTTCTCTAGAAACGAGCTATACACAGTTCGACTATGCTAGAACTTTCGTTTTTTTTTCCAGGTAATTTATGGTGTAGCCAATCAATATGACACGTTATTTGCCGATTCATTGTTCGCGTAAAATTTACCATAATAAGTTGCAGTCTTGCATAATTTTAATAACCCAATTAGTCGAAAAAATATCATCAACAAAAACTATTTGGTCTAGGAACATTGATTAAGTAGAGAAAGGGCCAATAACAATTGGGAAAAAACAAATGCAGATAGATCTGATTTTCACAACACTTCGTGAATAAAAAAAGAGGCAATCACATTTACACAAGCTAATAGATGTTGTTATGAGTGCCCAAATTTCCCATAATGATGGTACATCTAATATAGCAACTTGATGATAAAACAACGGCAACGATAAAAATAAAATTAAAATTAAAATTAAAATAAAAAAAGAAAAAGAAATACATATACATGATTTGTTGTGATGTATGTGAGTCAAGCTTTCAGTTTTTGAAGTTCCATTCTAGAACCCTTTTTTTACTGGCAACAAGCGCCATTAGGAGGTGCTTGATGATCCTGTTTCTGCTTTATAATATTTCTCTTTACTACATTAGAACCTTCTTCCAACAGACTTGGGACCTCCATTATCTGTTTAAGTAATCCAAAACTTTGTCATAATTCAGAACATTAGAAAATATGGACTATAATGAGTAGATTATTCAAAAGATTACCTTTAATGCAAGCTCTTCGAAGCACTGCTCAACGTTCTCTCTGGTTTTAGCACTACAGTCAAGGAACAAGGATCCGAGCTCTTTGGCTAGAGCTATTCCTTCTTCTCTACTTACAGCCCTATCAGATTCCTGACATGAGACAATTTATTTTCTCTTAGTAAGTTTAACAAATCACATTCAACTCAACTCCTCTTTTATGATAATATGTGTTTAACGTTTAGTTGATTGATTTTACGTTCACTATTGGGGGATCGGATTTTTAAGCATAGTACATTAAGAATGCAAGACAACTCACTCTATCAACTTTGTTTCCAACAAGCATCTTGACACAGTCCTGGTTAGTAGAGTACAATTCCACCTCTTTAGCCCATACATCTGATAAGTTTGTGAATGTTTCTCGCCGAGTCACATCATATACTAAAAAGAAAGCAAAGATATCACTCTATTAACCCCAAGTCTTAAACCAAGCCAATGAAAACCAGACGTTACGGAAGAATTCCTACATTTTTTTTTCTTCAATGGAAGTTTTGCAAGAGGGTTAACAGAAAAGTAAAGGCAAGTAACCATGTAATGGAACAATCACAGCTTTACAGAAAATATTCTTCTAATCCAGGACTAGGAGATAATATATTTAAGGGGATGAGTGAACAAGAAAGAGGAAACAGTCTTTTCCCAATATGCAGATCTTAAGCAATATTATTTCTGGATTCAAATCTAGTAGATTGTTTTCTGAAATAATTAAACAGTGGAATGACAACTAGGCTAGGCCAGCCAGCCAGTGATAAAATGACATACTGTATGCCAACATAAAAGATGAGTCAAACTATCTTTATAATTCACTAAGCCGTCAACAGGACATGATAGTCACATTCTCTTACTCTATTAACAAGTTGGAAGCAGTAACACCCTCATACAATATATTATGACTATATTTCTCAATACATGATTTTGAGGATGGTATAATGTAATCTTATTATTAAGTGTACCTAGAATGATCCCCTGGGCACCTCTGTAATAAGAGCTTGTTAATGTTCTGAATCTCTCTTGTCCGGCTGCAATATACAATATGTTTTCTCATAATGGCATACACGCTTCCTTAAAAAAACACATTTTGATATACAATTAAAGAATGGAAATACAAATTAAAATCACAAAAGGGAAAGCATCTTAAACTTCCTACGGAGTATAATATGCGTTAGATTTTGTCATAAACATTACTTATCACTTACTGCTGTAGTGCAAGTTCTCAACTGAGGTTTAACAGTTCCCTTTTAGCAAAGTTGAGAACGTTCAAGTGGTCATAATTTTAATTTTTTTTTTATTGGAATCCTTTTATTTTTCAGCTAAATTGATGATTGATCATGACTCACACTAACACTATACACATAGAGCAAATCAGATTACCAGTGTCCCAAATGGTCAGCTTCAACTTCTTCCCATCTACTGTGAGCAGCTTGATCTTAAAATCCACCCCTATAAATAAAATGGACAAATACCCAAAAAAGAAAACGTACAAAAATGAGTTACTAACATACACAAACCAATATTTTATGATTCTATATCTAAGAAAAATAATCCGAAAGTTCAAAATGATAATCCACACAGAATCTTATTATAGATCCAAAAGGACTTATTATAGATCCAACAGGACTAGCTCAAAATGGTTGCTCAAGTAACTGTTTAAGAAAATGAGTACAAATTCCAATATTGTGAAAACCGACAAAAGTAAAATCTAGAACTCCAATCAAGAGGCAACCCATTACAGTATAAAAGGTTAAAAAGAGTTTCTTTTTTTCATTTTCCTTTGTTTTCCCGAGAAAATCAAAAGGGAAAGTTGAGCTATACAAATATATATAAATACATATGTACATATATATATATATATATATATATATATATATATACCAATGGTGGGAGCTAGATCATCAGCAGAGTTGGAGATGAAGCTAACAAGAAGGCTGCTTTTTCCGACCCCAGAATCTCCGATCAACAAGATCTTAAACGACAGATCATAGCTATGGCTCTGACCTGAAGAAGAACCCATTTTTCTCTACCTCTCTCTCTTAACTCTGATGATGATAATGAGTACTGTTTTTTCTGTATCTGGGTCTCTCTCCTCTCTCTGTCTCTGTCTAAAAAGTACAGTGAAAGAGATGTATATAAGCGTGGAGGAGAGAGAAAGAAGAAGAAGAAGAGAGAGGAAAGGTATTCTGCTACTAGTACTATTTATCTATCTTTTAGAGAGAGAGAGAGAGAAGCTAAAGAAAACGGCTATTTGAAAATTGAATGAATGAAACCAACAACAGCCGGCGACCAAAAACGTATTTATTCTTTTCTTTTTCTGATTTTTTTAAAACTTTTTTATGCTTTTTGGTCTGTGAGATACGATGCCGTTTTGAAAGCAACTCCTCTCACTTTAACTAATCTTCTTATGTTCGTCTGTCCCACATTGGAGGCCGTGGAATGGATTCTTTGTTAAGATTAAGACTCGTGATATAACGGGGAACCTAAAAAGTTATTGAATAACTTCGTCTCTTTAATTAATTGCTTTGGGAAGTAACGTAATTAATTAAGTTTTTAATTTTTTTTTTCAACTTATCTTTGTCACTTTTTAGCTGCATGGTATTATTAATCCTTTAGACTTCTATATAGTCTAGAGTTATTATATCTTAATGCATTAAATCTAAGCCACTATTTAATTTAAAGTTTTCTTCTTTTTTTTTTTAATGGTTTCAAGGGTAGTACTATGCATTTAAAATAAATTGGTAACTGTTTTAGATTTTAATGGCTTGTAACAAGTAGCTTATTTTTGTGTATTCACGTGTTACAAAGTTCGCATACGAACAAAAACATCAATTCACAATATTATTGTCATGTATCATATAAAGTAAGATATATATATATATATATATATATATATATATATATATATATATACACATAAAATACTGTCAACGGTAGAATATTGGAGACTTCACTACAAATGTGAATACAATTAAAGGATGAGATATTGGATTTAAGTGGTGGCTTAAAAGCTTGACAATGTATCAAATCTTTACGAAGGAATAAAATGGATTGGTAACACATGAAAGTTTTCTTTCTATGGAATAAAAAGGACGGAAAGTGGGAGGCGGTAGGAATAAAGAAATCCAAATTTGCATTGCATTTCAATTCATGCCCAAAATGAAAGCAAAAAAAAAATCTACATTTAGTGGAAGAATTGTGTTAATAGCAGTTACAACGATTTAATTATGGTTGTCCTTATGCGAATGTCATTATGGGAACTCACAGTAATTAATGGTTTACATTAGACATATTAGATATCACGATTCACGACTATTTTTAGTATTTCTCTTTGTATAAAAAGTGCAATTATGTTGTGGCTTGGTATATAAATCAAAGCAAAGTAGATGACCGTCAGGTGAAATGGCAGTGTCATGGTATGGTGGCCAAGCCCCAGATGGCCTGATACTACCATTAAAGAGCTACACAACAAAACAAAGAATTGACCCCCCATATAAGTCGTCTCCTCGTTCCTGATTTACCTGGAAGATATTTCTCTTTTTGGGTCTAAATCTAACGTATGTCTGTCACGACCAAATTTTTAGTAATTTTTAGTTAAAATAATGATAAATATGTCTGTCACGACCAAATTTTTAGTAATTTTTAGTTAAAATAATGATAAATAGTATTTTTTTTAAATTTTTAGAAAATCAAATACTAGAAGTTTAAAATTATACTTCTTACAAATAAATAAAATTCAAATTAAAGAAATTTCTCATGAATATAGATTTTTAAGAAAATACTCCCCACAAAGTTTAAAGGAATTCTAATTAATTTATTTAGAAAATTTTCATAAATTTTAAATTTTTATTCCTTTTTAGGGAATCCATTATTTAAAATTTGGAGGGAAAATATAACTAATTAATTTAGAAACATTTTTAAATTCATAACATTTAAAGAAATTAGTCAAATTAAAACTTTAGGTCCATTGTTCAAATAATTTACATAAAATCATTTGTATTTCTAAATACTCAATTTAATAGCAATATTATCCTCATACATCACTTAGTAAATATACTACTATTGGCTAAATAAATTTAATTTAGAAAGAAAAATGATATAAAATACGAACTAACCAATAAAGATGTGGGAAACCACACACACATGCCAAACAACCTTGACAAGTCACCAAGACAATTTCTCTAAAATAAATCAACACCTAAAAGTGGGAAAAAATAAGAGGGGTGAGCACGTAAATACTCAGTAGAGAATTGATTACAATTTTTATATGTAAGAAAATATATTCACGTTAAAAATCCTGCATGATTAGTGTTCCATTCCAAATAGTTCACAAAACTCAAGTGGAAATCATAGTCCAATGATTCAAATATTCCAAACTATTGTAAAATATTTATCTAAACTAGTATATATCTATTCAAGCTAATATATAATCATGTATGCAATCATGATATCCGAAGTGTCCTGATAGATCACTCGTAAGTCCGAACCACCTAAAAAGGCGCTGTAAATCCGATCACTCTATGTGGGCATCGTAAGTCTGACAGCCGCATAAGTACGTGAGTGCATGCAAATGCTATATGAATGACAGAATAAAGATATGCACTATTTCCACAAAATCTCAAAATAACCATGCAGTATTCTTTAATTAAATCACTTTTAGTCCTCAAAACTGAGTTCTCAAACCATTTTGGATATTCTAAAACTTTTGGCATTATAACAATTATTTTTTTTTATCAAATCCTAAAAATCTAATTTCCTGTAGAAGACAATCCAAAATAATATATATGACACGCCAACCAATGTGGCGTGTCTCCCAAGCAATTTATATCTCAAATCAGGTCAAAAATGGACATAAACACAATTTTTAAGATTATTTCACGAAATTCTATATTTATTGAAAATATGTAAAATTTATAAATTAAATTAATTTTAGAATCAAGTAATTGAATCCCTACCTCAAATTAGTAGTTATAATGAGATGGTGATGCTAGAAAAGTCCTCTATTGATCAGCTGGTTGTTCAGACGGTTGTTTTTAGATCTTGTCACGTTCACTTGAAAAGTTGACTTTTCAAACGGAGCTTCAGATTGAGAAACGGTCATCACCGATGAATTCAGAGTACCCAAAAACATTGGGTTAGATATAAATTTTTTCGAAAACGGGTTCTAGTGCAGGACTAACCCGTATCACATAAAACGATGCAATTTAAAAGCTATTTTCTCGATTTTCGTGCCACTTCAGAAAATAATAATATTTTATATCAAAATTCATGTCCCGACCTCATTGAGTCTAAATTCGAAGTCAGAACTTAGTTTTGAGATCCCTAGAATTAAATGGGCTCAACCATCCAAAATTATAAAAATATCACTTTTAGAAAATAATTAGAAAAATACCATTTTTTCAATCCGAAAATTAACTCACTCTCAAACTCCGTTTCAACACTTCAAAACCATAAGTTTTCTTGTTTCAGCCTCCTTTTTCACGTGGTGTAATTTTTACAGGTAAAATATCTCAATTCTAAAATAATTATGAAAATACCATAAAATTTATTATAAAATTATTACAGTGACGAGATTCTCATCGGAGCTGAGTTAGAGGTCGTGGATGGTCTAAAAAGATCGGCGACGTCGAGATGCGTCCAACAGTACCGAAGTTGAGACGAATAGACGCCGGATGGCGAAATGGCGACTGAAAAACCGAAAAGGTGACGAAACTTTCAAGTGGCCGGATTTTGGTCCCCCGACGATAGCTGCCGCTGCTTCGTCAGCGGTTGGATGAGGGTGCGAGGCAGTGCGTCGGGCGATACAGTGGTCGGAGCAACTTCGGATGAACAGTATAATGGGGATGGGATTTCGAAAATGGTTAGAGACTTCGTGGGGAAAAGAAAGAGAACTTGAGGGCTTAATAGACAATTTTTGAAAACTGTAGATAGTGGGACACGTATCAGTCTCTGGTTTGACCGAATAACTTTTGAAATTCTACTTTGGTCACAAATTCAAAAGATTCTTTCACTTTAGTCCCTTTTTAATTTATTTTTAAGTCCTCAATTTTTATTTTTTCTCCATTTTTGCCCTAACGTACTTGGACTTTATATTGTCCAGATTCAAGTCCAATAATTTAAAATCAAATGTTTCAAATTTTTTTAATTAAATCTGAAAATTAAAAAAAAATACCAGAATACCTTTTGCACCAAAATTACTTATTTATCTTTAAAAATTTTGGGATTTTACAGTGTCTCCCTATTTGTAACTTGTTCATTTAATTACTAGTTTCCACTCGTGTTTAAATATACTAATTAAATCATTCAGTCATCACAATATATAGCATCTTTTCTTCATCCACATTTATGAGAATTCCCTACACATGATATTATAAGTGAGAAATAAATAATGTCCAAAGTATATATTTATACATTATAATATTTACTTTTATGTTAATATTGAACAGTCCCCATCACCTGTATCTTTTACACTACGAGACCCTTATTTTCTGGAACCATGCCGGGGCTTCAATTCATAGTTACAAATACATTAATGGATAAGGACCATTTATTACTTGTGTGTGTATATATAAATAAATATATATATTCAATAATTCAAATATGGAAGATGGGGGTTTTCCTTTATTTTATTTTCTTTTTGGGATTTTGCTAAAAGTTGGCAGGTGGGACTTGAATTAAAGCATATAGCACTTATATCTTCTCTATTCTATTTGTGTCAATAATGATTATTATGAAAGCTAATGATGGTTTCCCCACCACTACGAGTATGCATAATAAACATAAAATGACCTCTTTTTTCTCATGCCTGATTTAAATATTTGTCCCACGCTTCATCAAATCTCTAAAAATCCGAAGATGAAAGATTAATGTACTTGCAATATTAACTTTATTTCTTATTAATATTTATTTTATATGATTGATTATTATATACTTCGGCTTTGAAAATCATGTTAAGTATTTGGTCTTTGTTGGGGTTTTTCGGTAAAGTCCCTTTCTTTAGAATACAAGGAAGGATGTGGTGACTACTATTGTTGGCCGTGAAGATGGTGACAAGCATCACTATCAATGACCGAATTACAAGTAGACAAGCCACCTGAAAGATATGTTTCATCAATAAATAAAGGGGTTATGGCACAAATCGTGCCCTGAACTCTCCATAAGTCCTTAAAGTTTGATAATTAAATTTTTAAATTTTATGATTTATAGCAAGTTAATCCTTAGACGGTCTAAATTATAAGTTATTGTCATTTTTTTTTTTCAAAAAGTCACACGTAATTAGTATGTTGTTGCATCTGAAAGAGAATTTAAAGAAAAATAAATTAAATAAAAAAATTTCGAGAGAATGACAAATGTAAGTCAATATAGTGTGAAAAACAGTCAAAAATATCTTATTTGAATGTTTAAAGTTTGTAGAAGAAAAATGGAAACCGGCCACAATCAATTATCGATAGAAAGCATTCGTTTAGAGAGTGAGCCACATTTGTTAGCGTGCAACGGAAGTCATTGAAAAACCTAAAATCTTCTTCTTTACCTGTAAAATGCCTAAAGTTTCTGAATTAGAAAAAAAGATCTAGAATAAACAATGTGCAATACTAATTATGTTCTTTGATTTTATACTACAAGCTTTCAATATACTAGTTACGAGTTAATTAGTATTCTCAGGGGATTTGACTCTCCAAAAAATAAGTTCACAGTTAATTACCAAATTAGTTGGACTTTCAAGAGGTTTTCGTATTAAGTAGCCTTATTTTGTTAAAGATTAAATAATTCAAATTGGAAATTGTTAAATAATATCAAATGTATTTTTTTGTTTGTTTTCTTGTTTCAAATTATAGAATGAAGATAACCTATAAGTTATTTGGATTAAATCAAATTCTCAATTTAATTTCTAATATGATTTGGATATCAAAATACTACGGTATTATTTGTTTTAGATGTATAACTTTAATTTATAAAATAAGAGTAACAGCTCATTGCTAGGACTACTTATTAGATGTGTTAAGTTAATTATAATGATGAAAATCGTCTCAACGAAGACGAGACTTGATTTTCACGATAAGGACGACGTATGATTGGAAGAGAGGTAGTAAACTCTCGTCTTGAGCCTGCCTTCACCAAAATATTATTAAGGGATACTGGGGACTTCACATGGTGCATTCGGTTGCCTTAGTTTTTTCCGAGTATATAAATGGTATGAGAAGATCAGTTTTGGAGAGTGAGCTTACATTGAGAAATTGCAGAATTTGAGAGTCTTGAGATATGAGATGTTATTATGTCCTTTTTTTTTCGTCATAGTGGAAAAATGTCGAAGTGAGAGTAAATATTGAAAAAAATCTGTGCTTATTTTTTTTTTAAATATTTTTATTGTTCTTGTTAGTAAAAAGAATAGGATGTTTAATCTATAACACTACTGATTAGAGAGTATGTGGTTCTAATTTTTATCTTTTAAGTTTTTATACACATAATGAATGTAGACATATGTAGACATAGATGCATTTGATATGATTTTTATGATTGTTCTTAATGCACACTTTCGCTTATAATTTCCTTCTTAAGTAGTACAAAGTGGAAAATTTTCCCATCATATTTGGCAATTGTTATGTTGAAATTTCTCAAATAAAAACTCATCTAAAATTGATAATAAATTTGTTTCCCACATGCATTTGGGATGAGTATTATAAGGCCTTCGGGCTCTATAATTCGGAACAAATATTAACTCGCTGTTACAACCATGAGATATATTAATTATTCAATTACATGAAGGTTGTTGCTAATTATTATGTTAAACAAGTACTCTGTAGAAACATGATTTCAAATTTAAAAAAGTGCCTACGTTTGAATAAATCTCGATATTATTCAGAAAAAAAGAAACGAATTTAGACCCAATACTTGTTTCTTTTTACCATACATGGATGCATATTTCTTTTAATTCAGATTTTTAACATATTTTTAGGCATACATTATATATATAAAATCATTAGGGTATACATTTACGGTTATTATACATGTGGTACATTTATAAAATGTGTACACCCATTTTCAGGTTTACTTTTTATACATAAAATATGTATTATATATTTCTCCAAAAAAAATAGGTATAAATGAGGAAAAAAAATTAAAAACTGGGCATGTATCCAAATATGCTAAAAAATGGATATTAATGTTATAAAAAAAACGGCTTTTACTAAAAAATGCCAAAAATTGAAAAAAAAAAAAAAAACCTAGATGACCATTTGTTTTTTTGAAAAAATCTCAGATTGGTCACCTCAGGTAACTGGTACCTCAAATACATTTGATAAATTCTTGTTTTAAAGAAATAATTTGACTAGTTATTTCAAATATTGTTATAAAAAGTGATATTTTTATAAGTAACTTTTTAAAAGTTGTATTTTGTAAACAAGCTTTTAGATTTTGTATCTTTCAAAATCAAACCTTTTAAAGTGATATTGTTCTAATTAAAATTGGGGATATTAAAAAAAAAGGCTATTCGATATTTTTGATTGCTTTCTCGTTTTTGTTTTTTTGAAAATTTACCCCATACATATTTTTTTTTGGGAAAATTAAATAAATATTTATCTTTTTGGTATATTTGCAAAGATACAAATTTTTATAATTTATTTCATACTTCTTTTTATACTTGTTTTAGTAAAGAATGTAAACCATAAGAACTTTTATATATGAAACGTAAATGTATTCTATAAGTATAAAAATTATATCAAAAACTGGTATACGTTTTATAACGTATTCCACACATATTTTATACAGAAAATTTGTACTATGAAATAAAGAGTGTTCGTTGATAAAACTCAATCCTAATTATCTAGCATGTATTTGTTGGGTCTGTTCTTACCAGCTGTCTACATGTCTTTGAACTGCTGACGTTGCATCCACCAACTGTCCACGTATCTTTACTATCCCGGAATGCCTTTAGCTTCAGGCTGAGATGGAGAGGCAAGAGTGGCCACCTGCAAAGACTTTCTGATGCTTAAGTTAGTGATTTATCCCTGAGACTAAACAGCAAGGATTTAGTTTTTCTCTGTAAACATTTTTTTGTATTTTCATATATCTTTTTAGGGAGGAAACAAGGCATATATATATAATCCTGGAACTGGGATCTTTCTGACTCTCAATCCCAGGATCGAGTACCTTTTTCTATCATGACTTACTCTAGAAATCACGGGTCGTGGTTACCATGACCTCCCTTGCATCGTCGCGGCCTGTTTTCCACCGTCTCCTACGACTCTAGCCTATCAGAGGTGAGATTTTGACAAGCCGCCGTTCTGTCAAGACAACTTGCCCAATGCGCGCACCTACCCAGGATCGCATTAAATGCTCTGTCTAGGCCTAGAGCAGTGAGCTGCTTCCCACGGTATTTTGGCGGAAGACCCTTGAGGCTCCTGACCCCCAGCCATCGAGGTAAGAATCAGACTAGGCCGAATCCATCCAGGGTCTGGATGGGTTCGGCCTTGGCCTCGGACTGCCCATGAGCCTGTGCGGTATCACGTGCGACTCGTGTAGCTTTTAATCGGTCACTCTAGACACGTGTCGGACGGTATACCCTGCTTGTGACTTGTTTTGCCACTTAATCGTCTACGTGGTGTATGAATTAGGAATGGGTCCACAATTGCCCCCATTTCCCTATTTGATAGATTCGTATCTATCAAGTGGGGAAATCATTTCTCCGGTCCTTCAATTCAAGGGATACACATGGCTCCCCCACCGTCACTCTTCTCCAATTGCCGATACTGGGATTGAGAGCTAGAAAGCTCTCAGTTCCAGGATTATATATATAAGCCTTGTTTCCTTCCTAAAAAGATATATGAAAATACAAAAAAATGTTTACAGAGAAAAACTAAATCCTTGTTATTCAATCTCAAGGATAAATCGCTGACTTAAGCATCAGAGAATCTTTACAGATGGCCACTCTCGCCTCTCTGTCTCAGCCTGAAGTTAAAGGTATTCCGGGATAGCAAGGATACGTGGACAGTTGGTGGATGCAACGTCAGCAGTTCAGAGACACGTGGACAGCTAGTAAGAACAGCCCTAACAGTTTGGGGCCATCTGTGGGAAAAAGTTGAGTGCGGAAGAAGAAATAGGAGCTTCATAATCGCGTTCTCCCTGAACAAAAGGCCATATAATGTCGAATGGCACCCTCAAGAATGACAACCAGGAGCACACGTCCTGACGCCGAAGGGAGCTCCTGGAAAGCACGACCAGGTCTGGAGCAAAAGCTAGACCAAATGCTTGCCGCCCTGGCAGAAACAAATCGGAAGGTAGAGATGGCCCACGAGGCCGTCCTGGGTTTAAAAGACGAAGTCACAGAGGTGCACAAGGATAACGCCCGCCTCGAAAAGCTGCTGGCAAGCGAAGCCAGGAGCGGGCGAAGGGAGGACTTTGACGAAGAGGTCCAACAAGAGTCCGGGAGCCAACCGCCGATAGAAGTCCCCACCCAATTCAGATCGCAGATACAGGGGGAGTGGCAAAGCCAACCAATGCCTTTCCGGGCCAGAGCAGCGTTGGATAGAAGGCACCAGGAAAGCCCAGTAGGTGCACTTCCCAACTGGAAACAAGAGATGATAGCAGAGCTAAGTAAGAGGCTCGGAGCCCATCACAGCCAGACTCCGGATGATCTGGCAGAGCGGACTGTGCGAGGAATCAATCGGATGGCCTTCGCCGATTGGATCCAGTTGGAGCCCAAGCCGAAGGACTTCACAACCCCAACCTTCAAACCATTCGAGGGAAAGACTGACCCCCTCGATCACATATACCACTTTCAACAGAAGATGGCCTTGGAGACTAGGGACGAGGCTGTGATTTATAAAGTCTTCTTCACCACCCTGGCAGGGCCGGCACTGCTGTGGTTCAGAGGACTCCCCAGAAGTCTAAAGGGAAAAAAGGTATGTCCTGCTGGCCACTGATTATTTCATCAAATGGGTAGAAGCTGAAGCCTACTTAACCGTTAACAAGGCAGACATGATTAACTTCATTTGGAAAAACATAATCTGCCGGTACAGGATCCCGAGAGAGATACACGCTGATCACGGCACACAGTTCCAGAATGCGAAGCTAAAGGAGTTGTGTGAGTTGTATGATATACAGCTCAGCTTCTCATCCGTAAATTACCCTCAGGGGAACGGCCAAGTAAAAGCAACGTACATAAAAAAGAACTTGCAGGAGACCAAAGGGGGGTGGTTAGAAGAGCTACCGGCCGTCGTGTGGGCATATCGAACCATCTAAGTAGAGGTCAACGGGAAGAACGTCGTTCGCCATGGTCTACGGGTCAGAGGCTGTGATCCCGACCGAGATTAGTCTCTTGACCCTTCGCTTCGAAGTGGTAAGAGAAACCTCACTAAACGAGCAGCAGCTAAGCCATAACACAGACCTCCTAGAAGAAGTAAGGGACATGGCCCATGTCCACTTGGCCTCGTATTACTAACAAGCCAGGTCCTACTACGCGAAGAAGGTTAGTGCTCGTCGATTTAATGTCAGAGTTTGGGTCTTGATGGTTAGGACAAGAACCTCCTCGAAGCTGGAATCTAACTGGGTCAGGCCTTATGAGGTGATCAAGGCACTCGATAATGGTGCATACATCCTGAAAGAACTCAAGACTGGAAAGAGTCTGCCAAACACGTGGAATGCCCAACACATGAAGAAGTATTACGTGTAAGATGCGTGTAAATACTGTAAAACACATGTGAATACTTATATTATTAAACAGCTTAATTCCAAAACAAGTGAGGGTTCCTACTCCATGGATTTATACTTTGGATTGCAATGTAAAAGAGTTTGCCTTTAGTGCCAGACCCTACAGGCCATTCGCGCAAAAGATCGTACTGCGGGGATCACGTCGCTTGCCGACGACCCGAGAAAACATATGAAGAAGAAAGAGCTGAGCAGTAAAATGCTTGCCAGCAGACCTCATCAAAAATCATACTGTGGGGATCATGTTACTTGCCGATGACCCGAGAAAACATATAAAGAGGAAAGAGTTGCACAACCAAAAACTTGCCAGCAGACCTTGAAAACAATCATACTACGAGGATCACGTCGCTTTCCGATGATCCGAGAAAACGTACGAAGAGGAAAGAACTGTGCAGTAAAATGCTTACTAGCAGACCTCATAAAAATTGTACTGCGGGGATCACATCGCTTGCCGACGACCCGAGAAAACGTACGAAGAGGAAAGAGCTGCACAACCAAAAACTTGCTAGTAGACCTCGAAAACAATCGTACTGTGGGGATCACGTCGCTTGTCGATGACTCGAGAAAACGTACGAAGAGAAAAGAGCTGTGCAGTAAAATACTTGCCAGTAGACCTCATAAAAATCATACTACGGGGATTACGTCGCTTGTCGACGACCTGAGAAAACGTACGAACAGGAAAGAGCTGAGTAGTAAAATGCTTGCCAGTAGACCTCATCAAAAATCATACTGCAGCGATCACGTCACTTGCCGACGACCCGAAAAAGTGTACGAAGAGGAAAGAGCTGTGCAGTAAAATGCTTGCCAGCTGACCTCATAAAAATCGTACTGCAGGGATCACGTCGCTTGCCGACGATCCGAGAAAACATTCGAAGAGGAAAGAGTTATGCAACCAAAAACTTGCTAGAAGACCTCGAAAATAATTGTATTGCGGGGATCACGTCGCTTGCCGACGACCTGAGAAAATGTACGAAGAGGAAGGAGCTGTGCAGTAAAATGATTGCCAGTAGGCCTCATAAAAATCGTACTGCGGGGATCACGTCGCTTGTCGACGACCCAAGAAAATGTACGCAGAGAAAAGAGCTACGTAACCAAAAATTTGCCAGCAGATCTCATCAAAAATCGTACTGCAGGGATCACGTCACTTGCCAACAACCCGAGAAAACATACGAAGAGGAAAGAGTTGTGCAGTAAAATACTTGCCAGCAGACCTCATAAAAATCGTACTGCGGGGATCACGTTACTTGTCGATGACCCGAGAAAACCTTCGAAGAGGAAAGAGTTGTGCAACCAAAAACTTGCTAGAAGACCTCAAATACAATCGTACTGTGGGGATCACGTCGCTTGCTGACGACCTGAGAAAATGTACAAAGAGAAAGGAGCTGTGCAGTAAAATACTTGCCAGTAGACCTCATAAAATACGTACTGCAGGGATCACGTCGCTTGCTAACGACCTGAGAAAACGTACGAAGAGGAAAGAGCTACGCAACCAAAAACTTACTAGCAGACCTCATCAAAAATCGTACTGCGGGGATCACGTCACTTGCTGATGGCCCAAGAAAACATACGAAGAGGAAAGAGCTGCGCAACTAAAAACTTGCCAGCAGACCTCGAAAATAATCATACTACGAGGATCGTGTCACTTGCCGACGATCCAAGAAAATGTACAAAGAGGAAAGAGCTGTGCAGTAAAATGCTTGCCAGCAGACCTCACAAAAATCATACTGCAGGGATCATGCCGCTTGCCGATGACCTGAGAAAATGTACGAAAAGAAAAGAGTTGAATAGTAAAATGCTTGCCAGCAGACCTCATAAAAATCGTACTGTGGAGATCACGTTGCTTATCGACTACCCGAGAAAACATATGAAAAGGAAAGAGTTGAGTAGTAAAATGCTTGGCAGCAGACCTCATCGAAAATCGTACTGCGGGAATCATGTCGCTTGCTGACGACCCGAGAAAATGTACGAAGAGGAAAGAGCTGCGTAACCAAAAACTTGCAAGCAGACCTCGAAAACAATCGTACTACAGGGATCACGTTGCTTGCCGATGACCCGAGAAACGTATGAAGAAGATTGAGCTACGTAGTAAAATGCTTTCCAGTAGACCTCGACAAAGATCATACTATGGGAATCACATCGTGCAACAAAATACTTGCCGATGGCCCGAGAAAACATACGAAGAGGATTGAGCTGCGCAGTAAAATGCTTGCCAGCATACCTCGACGAAGATCGTACTATGGGAAACATATCGTGCAGTAGAATGCTTGCCGATGGCCTGGAAAAATGCACGAAGAGGATCGAGCTGTATAGTCAAATGCTTGCCAGCAGACCTCGATAAGGATCACGCTATAGGAATCACCTCGCGCAATAAAATAATTGCCGATGGCCCGAGAAAATGCACGGAGGGGATTGAGCTGTGCAATAAAACATTTGCCAGTGGACCTCGCCAAGAATTACGCCACAGGGATCACATCGCTTGTCGACGACCTGAGAGGACATATGAAGGGCAGCAGGCTGTGCAGCGAAAACTCGCTGCCGACCCTTAAGGAATACCTACGGGGTGGGGGAGATTTGAGTGATGAGACCCCATAGGAGAGAACTTAAGCTAAGCATGAGCCAAAGAAAAAAGAGGCCAGGGTCTACCTGTTGGAAGCAGACCCTCCCTAGGAGGCACCTTAGCTACGCACAAGCCAAAGGAAAACGGGACCAAGGTCTAGCCGTTAGAAGTAGACCCTCCCCAGAGAGCGCCTTAGCTACGCATGGGCAGGAAGTGAACGGAACCGAGGCCTACCCGTTGGAAGTAGGTCTGGGCAAGAGTAAGTGTGAAAGCAGAAATTACAACCAAATTCTGTTTATTATTGCTTACATTACAAGATGCGTGGTCGACACAGACGCGGACACAATGTCTCTATTTATAAGGAGCAGGTCTTGGGCGGACTCGCAAGGACACATTGGAGTGGTAACGCCCTGTTCGCTCCCAAAAAGAGCCAAGCCCAGGCCTCTTTCTCTGAAGTGACGGGTCCAAACAGTTGTCGACCAATCCTTAGAGCTAGTTCCTGGCGTGTTCTTATTTAAGGTCGGAGAATTCCAGCCATATGTGCGGATCATATTCTGCTAAGATAAGTCATAACGGAAGTTATACATCCTCAAAGTCGGGCGAGCCAGAGGTCACGTCTCGATCTCCGGAGCTGACCTCGTCGGTCATATCATAAGGGGAATTCGCTAGTAACTCCGCATCATATACGATTGGGCCAGACCTGGAAGCCGGGAAGACCGCCAACAAAGGAATGGCATCGTATACGATGCCTGACCCTGACCACGGATGCAAGCAACAAAAAAAAAAAATAATATAATAGATAACACAGAATAAGCATGAGAAAAATACGCCGTTTTATTATTTAAACAGTTGCTTTCAATAGGAGTTAGCTCTACACAGAAGGATCAGCACTTTACAAATGTATAAAAGAGCAAGGGTTCCTAGTTACCTCCGGGGAGGGAAGCGACGCCGGCTTCGACGCTTGGACCAGCTGCAATGGAATCGGAATCATCGCTGGACAAGACGACTGCGCTTGACCCTCCGCCCGTCAAGGTGCCTTCACCAGGCTGATCCCCAGAGATCTCCGTAGCTTGTTCTAGCGAACCCGGAGCGAGGACAATCTCCTTGGCGACAGAAGCAGATGTAGAGGGCCCATCTTTTTCTTCGTCGAGCATCTTCAACACATCAGCAGAGTACATGATATTAATCTCATCCCCTAACTACTGCATATAGTACCTGACGAAATAATGATCCCTCTCAACGCCTTTCTACTCATCGAACTGGTCTGGCGTTACCACCTCTACGTGGCCTTCGAATTCCCTGTTCTCCCAGCCAGACCTGTAGCTTTCTGCAGAAAGGACATCCACCTGCCTCTGGTACCTTGTCTTCAGCTTCTCTGCGTCCGCTAGTCTATCCCTTAGCGCAACTAGCCTTAGCTCTGCTTGCCGCTGTGATAAGTAGATCAAAAGATTGTTAATATTGACGAGATCTTCACCACGTTTGCGAGACAACTCGACATGAGCCTCCATCAGTTTTTTGTGATCTGAATAGAGATGTCGGATTACCTCATTGGACTGGTCGAGCCTATGCTACAAGGAATGGGCCTCAAGTTTGGCTTTCGCCTCGGCTTTCCTCACTTCCTTGGCCTCGTCGACGGCTCCGTCGTTAGCGATGAAAGCCAGACCTATTTTGACCTCGAGCTCGGCCTGGGTCAGCCTAGCAACCTCAGTTTGGACCAACCTGGTGGTCTCTGCCTCGGCCAACGTGACGACTAGCTCCTCACGCCTGGCCCTTTCGATGCTCAAAGCGTGCGCTACCACGTTGCTGACCCTAGGCTCGTCCAGGCTCCAATACAAGTCAAAATCTGCCCTCAACGTGGCAAAGGCGGCCTTGCTCTGCTCGGCCATCATGGCACGGGTGTTCAGCTGCCCGATCAACTCGCTAACGTGAGAGGAGTAAAAGGACTGGACGACAGCTAGCTGCAAAGCGCGAGAAAGAGGAGTCAGTGTTCAAAGAGGATGCCAAGAACCTAGTGCTTACAGTAAGACGAAACAAACAAGTGCGATGCTGCGACCAGCCACAAGCTCTATATTCTCCGGAGAGAGCGCCTCCAGCTCGGACTCCGTAGCCGTACCCTCTCCCTGGGCATTGTTCGCATCTGAGGAACACGATTCCACCTTGCCGAATGTGAGGACACATTCACCCCCTACCAAATGCATTCCAGCGACTTCTTTCGATGCCCTCGAAGTGGCAAAGGTGGTGGTGGTGGAGAGTAAGGCGTCGCTGGGTGCACCCTCGACAGAAGAAGCTGCGATGACCACTACTGCGTCAGCAGCTTCGGCTGCCACCTCCGCTGAAGGAATGCCCAGGTGTGATTTTTCGGTCTTTTCTTGACCAACATCCTTAGACGCCCCGCCTCGCATGGACCTCCTCCTTCTCATGAGAGTCAAAGTAGCCCTGTCGTCGTCGCTGTCGGAAATAGGGGCAGTTCTGCCTCTCTTCCCCACCGGGCTCCCCTCCCCCTTGGATGAATCAGACTCACGATCCCGCTTCGTGGAGACTGGGGGAGGGGAAGACAGCCGAGACTTCAATATCGAAGCCCCTCCACTGAGCTCAGCAATCTCTCCACGAGAGCGGGCGGCACCGGACCCCGTTCCCGCCTTCGAGCCAGAGCTAGGGGCAGAAGAGGTCAGCGCAGAGGGCTCACTGGGCAGGCTCGAAGGCGTCCCTTCGCCATGCACAACCTTTATGGCTGGTGCCTCTCGGATCATGAGCCTGCTCACCTCGGGAGGTGGCACTACAGGCGTTTCACCCCCAGTCACAAACAGACCCTCTAGGTCGTCGTCCGAGCCTATTCTTAGGATGACAACTCCCGAGGTCTCGTCCTCCGAGGACACCACCAAACGCTGACCAGTGGGGACCTTGGAGCGAGCCTTGTGCACAACGGTCTTCCCTTTGACTGGGGAGGAGTCTGCCGTAGGGCCTGCATCCGAACCTGCAAAGAGCAAGCAACATGGTTAAAACGCAGCCATGACCTAACCGACGGAGCCCCAAGGTACAAAAATGAACTTACCCTTAGCCCTCTTGGGGGCAGTGGTTTCCTCCCTACGGAACCTGACACACTCCTCAGCCACGAGCTTCACCGCCTCTTCGAGCTCGTGACTGGTTGGTACCACCAGGTCATTGGGACCCGCCAGCTAGCTCGAGGTTGTGATCTGACAACCCACCATGGTGATGCGACCCTGCTCATCCTAGCAGAACTAGTTCAGAGCAGAGGTGTCAAGCTGGCTCCGAAGGTGCTTGGTGATGACCTACATGTCTAGTGGGAAGAGGAGATATGAGACCATCCTTGGCATCATGTTCATCACCTGGCGATTCAGGATAGCCTGGATGTGTTGACAATCCCCGGACGACCCAAATTGGATGATTCCCTCTAGCTCCTGGAGCCGACCCCCCGACAGCCGAGGCTTGAACCTGCTTTCCTCCTCAGAGGCTGTGCAAGGAAAAATGTCATGAGTAAAAACAGACGAAATATGCACGGACCCGAAATTCACGACTTAGTACTTACTTTGCCAAAAAGAATGAGGGGATTTGAAAACGCTCTCCATTCACCTATAGAGAGTACCACGCCCCTCCGACGGCGTATAACCTGGAATGAGAGTCCCACTGCTTATCCGACCTCGGTAAGCCCCAGAAGATATGGCGCCCCGGGAGCGATTGGAGATAGAAAGTGGGGTAAGAGCTCTTTTTAGGGATGAGTGTAAGCTTATAGGCATAGAAAACCACTTCCAGGTCAATAGGCATGTTGAGGAGGACAGACAAGGCAGAAAGCCCCATCAAGATCATGACTCCGTTAGCATTGAGCTGCATCATATGAATCCCCGTAAGGCTAAAGAACTGGTGGACCAAGGGAGGAAGAGGAAACCACAGCCACTCCAGATGCCTCCTCCCCAGGATTATGGAGCCTTATGGAGCAGAGGGATAAAGGTACCAGTCCACCGGGCCGTCGACTCTCTCTAAAGTGACTCCGCCGGAGAAGCAGAGCTGTCTCCTCAACGACCCTAATTCAAGATCCGCGACGGGACGAAGTTTTTGACTCTGATTCAGGACCATCGTGTTAGGTGCGATCGAAGAAGACGAAAGGTTCTGGAAAAAGGGAGATGCGGAAACCCTAAGATTTGAAAAAGTTGGAATACTTGGAGATTTTGGAAAAGTAAGAAATGAGCGTAAATGCGGCTTTTATAGAAAAGGAGCCGAAGAGTTTTTTTCCCTGGAGGAGAGTAGGGCAAGGAAGATGGAGGCATTAGAATTTCAAAAATTTGAAAAAAATTATGACACGGGATGGCGTGCCCCAACATCGGCAATTGGGGAGGAGTGACAGTGGGGGAGCCATATGTATCCCTCGAATTGGAGGACCGGAGAAACGATTTCCCTACTTGATGGATACGAATCGATCAAATAAGGAAATGAGGTAGTTGTGGGACCCATTCCTAAATCATACACCACGTAGACGATTAAGTGGCAGAATAGGTCACAAGCAGGGCACACCATCCTACATGTGTCCAGAGTGACCGATTAAAAGCCACGCGAGTCGCACGTGGTACCAGATAGGCCCATGGGCTGTCCGAAGCCAGGGCCGAACCCATCCCAGATCCTGGATGGATTCGGCCCAGTCCGATTCTTACCTCGACAGCTGGGGGTCAGGAGCCTCAAAGGTTTTCCGCCAGAATACCGTGGGAAGCAGCTCACCGCTCCAGACCTAGACAGAGTATTTAATACAATCTTGGGTAGGCGCGCACATTGGGCAAGTCGTCCTATTAGAATGGCAGTTTGTCAAAATCTCACCCCCGACTGGCTGGAGTCGTAGGGGACAGCGGAAAATAGGTCGCGACGATGCAAGGGAGGTCACGGTAACCACGACCTATGATTTCTAGAGTAAGTCATGATGGAAAAAAGTACTCGATACTGGGATTGAGAGCCAGAAAGCTTCCAGTTCTAGGATTATATATATAAGCCTTGTTTCCTTCCTAAAAAGATATATGAAAATACAAAAAAACGTTTACAGAGAAAAACTAAATCCTTGTTGTTCAATCTCAGGGATAAATCACTGACTTAAGCATCGGAGAGTCCCACCTCTCCGTCTCAGTCTGAAGCTCAAGGCATTCCGGGATAGCAAGAATACATGGACAGTTAGTGGATGCAACGTCAGCAGTTTAGAGACACGTAGACAACTGGTAAGAACAGCCCCAACAGTATTTATTATCGTTTTGATTCGTTTTATTCAACCTTTTCGTAGGTAGATCGTTAAACCAAGAAATTTGTTGGCAAAATGTATCTACCACGTGGTGAAATATAAGGCAAAAAAACAGGTACTCAGCCTAAATCTCACTTTTTTTTTTGAAGGGAAAAAAAAAAAACTAATTACTCTTCAAAAGGAGGCCGGCCTTACTAAGGCCAGGGCTGGGTCGAGATATTGGATATCAAGGCCCAGTCCACGTGCCCTGAAGGGCCATGTCCCTATCAGCCCATTTGGTAGTATAGCACGTGCGCAGCAGGTGCGTACTGGTCAAATCGAGGACGGGACTGGAGAGTCGGTCGAACTCGACTGTAATAGCCCAAACCCAATCCCGTAAACCCAGCCGAGTCCTTTTGAGGGTTCAGGCGGAGAAAGAAGAAGACTCAAGATGGACAGAGACTGGGGATCCAAGCCGGGCAGCGGCGGCGCCGCCTCTGCCCAGAACGAAGCCGTCGACCGCCGAGAGCGACTCCGAAGACTCGCCTTGGAGACTATCGATCTCGCCAAAGATCCCTATTTCATGCGAAACCACCTCGGAAGGTACTCCTTTTTTTTTTTTTTGTACACCTTAGAATAATGGTGAGAACAATTTTGATGGAGTTTTATTATCTGGGTTTTTTTTTTGGTTGTTGTTTGTAGCTATGAGTGTAAACTTTGCTTGACTCTTCACAACAATGAGGGGAATTACTTGGCTCACACACAAGGGAAGCGCCACCAAACGAATTTGGCTAAGAGAGCCGCCCGGGAGGCCAAGGACGCTCCCGCACAGCCTCAGCCTCACAAGCGGAAAGTCAATATTCGGAAGACGGGTAAGTGTTGATCTTTTTCGTTGTTAATTTTGTGTGAGACATTTTATCGAACATTTGGTGGGTTGATAACTGCGGTTTATTCATTGGAGATTGATGCTTACTTGGGCCAATGTCATATTAAGCTTGAAGCATCATATGTTTCTGAAGTTATATCCACCTTGAATTTATGGAATAAGAGGTTGCCAAACTGACAAATGTTGAAAGTGGGATTTGCAAAATGAGTTTGCCATCTTTTAGACGGAGCGACCAAGTGGGTTGCATAAGAGACATTGTGCAAATAAGGTTTGTGATACAAATAAATGTTTCTCTTAAAGTCTTTATGGAATGTGTAAATGTAACCCAAGTTGTGTGAGTTAGATTAAGATAGGTTGCAAGTTAAAGACTTTAGTTTTTGGCTAAGAAGGCATAGCTCAGTTCAGTTGAGTTTAGCTGTATGCTCAATTCTGAATGATTTTGGAGCCGTGGCCATTGAGTGTAGTATTGTAGAACGAGCTTCTATTCTTAAGACGACCAAAACGTCAAAAGGAAAGACTCACTTAAGAGTTAAATCAAGGGAACTTCTTTGTCTATGGTTAACCAATAAATGGTGAATAAGAGAATTTGGAATTGGCAAGTAGGACATTCTTTGTCTATGGTTAACCAACAAATGGTGAATAAGAGAATTTGGAATTGGCAAGTAGGACACATTGCTGTTGGTTGTTTTTTCTGTAGTTACTGATAATGAATCACTCCTGTCTTTCTCCAAATCATTATCTTCTTCTGTCTGTATTCTTTGCTTCAAACCTGTTTAAGTTTTTCTTGATAGCCTTGTCTATGTGTAACTTATAAATATACTTTTTTTTTTTTACCAGTTAAAATTGGTAGGCCTGGCTACAGGGTGACAAAGCAATTTGATCCAGAGACAAAGCAGAGGTCTCTTCTCTTCCAGGTAATGCTAACAAGTTTTCCATTGTTTACCTGAAATGATGACACTTTTTCTTCAATATGTTAAAAATTCAGAGTTCACAGCCTTAGTTATGTTGTGCAGATTGAATATCCTGAGATTGAAGACCTTGCAAAGCCGAGGCACCGATTTATGTCGTCTTATGAGCAGGTGAGCTGTATGTTGAGTTTGCTGTCGGAAACATAAACAAACACACACACACACATATTTATATATATATATATATATATATATATATATAACCTGAATTCGTTTTCTTCTAGTGATTTATGCTGATTTTTATAAGCTGAAATATTATGAACTAACTTTCCCGTGTTTGCATTTTAATGGGTTACAGAGGGTCCAACCCTTTGACAAAAGATACCAGTATCTTCTGTTTGCGGCTGAACCATATGAGATTATAGCGTTCAAGGTAAATCTAGTACTCTTGATTTTGACGGCTGAAATTAATTATTTTCTCCTTTGGAAATACTTTTAAGTAAATTTGTTACTTCCATTTCAGGTCCCAAGCACTGAGATTGACAAGTCTACTCCTAAGTTCTTCTCACATTGGGATCCGGATTCAAAAATGTTCACGGTTAGTCTTCTGAGCAATTGGTCCACAACTTATTTATATGTAACCATGCAACACAGACAGTGTCCTTGATCTTTCGTCTGTACAATCCCTCGATGTTTTGGTTGTTTTAAGTCAGCGTTGATTGAAATACTGGGCTGAGCTAGTGCATCAAAACTGTCTTGCTTGGCCCAATATCATATTAAGCGTTGTTTGGTTTATATCTGACCTTTGAATTTGGGAATGTTTCATTATGCAGTTGCAGCTGTATTTCAAGACCAAGCCACCTGAGGGCAACAAGCTTCCACCTGCTTCTGCAGCCAATGGCATAGGTGCTCCTGGTGTTCCACCAAGGCCTTTGCCTCCACCACCTCAAGCTCCTCCTCCGCCGCCCCCACAAGGACTAGCACCAGGTGCCCAAATTGGAAATCCTCCTAGAGCCCCACCACCTGGTATACCTGGATCCTTGCCACCGCCACCTCCTCCTATGGTAAATGGCCCTCAGCCTATGCCTCCTGGTGGTGCTCCACCGGCCCCTCCGCCACCCCCTGTTGGTAATACAATGACAAATTTTGGTTTTGGAGGCCAACAGATACCCGGCCAAGGTATTCACCCACCCCCGCCACCTCCCAACATGGGATAACAGATTCCCAAAGCCTCAAGGCATTGCAGTAGGCTCCCACAATCGCTAGTTGTTATGCAATAGAGATTGCTGTTTTGCGAATCATGTCCTTCAATCATGCATTTTGATTTCTCTTCACTATGTATTACAATATGCAAAGCCATATTGACTCCAATATTCTCATTGAACTGGGAGTTGTATTTGTATTTGTTTTTTTTTTTTTTTTTTCCGCCTGAGAACTAGAAGCTTTATCTAATTAGTTGAAAGGTATTTGCTCGTCCCTGTTTATTAGCAACAGTTTTTCACTCCCTGCTCAATAACTAAACCATGAAATGATTCCAGCCAGATAAAATAGACAACACGAAACTCATGTCTGGATAAGCTTGTTATCACCCATTTAGATACTCTATGGAGCCTGCAAAATCAAACAAAATAAGCTTTCAAATGTCAGATCTACGATTAGAAAACCTAACAAAAACAAAAATCGAGGGCCTGAAAGAGAGAGAAATGTAAAATTACAGCATTCATAATCTCTATTTTGTATATATTCACAAAATTATCCAAATTGTAGTTTCTCTTAAATTGATTCTTAAAATAATTATACAAATTGGGTGTTTAGTTATGGATTTAAGGAGCTAATTTGACTAAGGTTATTATTACTTTGTTCAAATTCGTTCCAAGGGATAGTTTTGACCCAAATTGGCAAACTCGGGTATTATTTTTGTATTTCAAAAAACATAGGAGTATGAACTGGTAATTCACTAGAACATATGGGAGGTTTTTGGTAGTTTCCTTCTTAGAGAAGACAGTTTTGCAAACCATGCGTATCAGAGATTGTGATTTTGCAAATTATGTCTTTCAATCCGGCATTCCAATTTTTTCTAACCATCTCACAAGATGCAAACCAATGTTGACTCGATATTCTCAGAGAGCTGGAACTCATAATATTGTTTTACTGAGAAATGGAAGCTGTATCTAATTAGTTCGTTCCCCCCTTGTGATACTTGTTCATCCCAGTTTATTAGTTGGTAGTTTTTCTACTCTGCTAGCCTTTTCCTCCATATAATATGTTTTTTCAATACTCTCGTCTCCCTATTTGACATATGAACTCTATCAAAATATTTCATATCCTAATAATAATAACATTTCATTAATATAGTAAAATCCACGTGTTAAACAATAAAATTGGAGTGAAACAAAGAGTGCAGCTATCTCGTCTCATAGGGATTTTACGTCATTGCATTCGCTTTTATTATGTGCATTAGTCATACTTAAAACGAGAGTGAAAAGAGAGGGAGTGGTTAGTCATGAAAATAAAGATCCGGAGCTCAATTTATGCGCCCCAAAACCAAACAAAATCAACAACATAAGTAGTGAATCTATTAATCTAATCAATTGGAATGGACTTCACCTACTACTACCCAACATGAAACAACGAATGAAGACTCTGTTCACTCTAATCATTGTGTAAGGATCTCAAACGGGGTAATAATAAACATAAGAGTAATATTTGCAATTTCGCTGAACAAAAAACATGTGGGACTTATCAAAAGAAAATTCTGAGAGATTCAATATATGGGAATACAAAATTCTTTTAACTTGTTACAGCAGTAGACGGGAAAGCCTTCTTAATGAATTCTAAGAAGCGCCTGGAATAGAAAGTAGGGTCGACGGCAGAGATGGATAAGGAATCAAACTGAAGAGATTTGTATGTGTGTTCAATCTTCTTACTCATGTTGTACTCTTGTAATATATCAATGATTCCAAGATATAGCACGACATCATACACCTCATGAAACATCTGTTCTTTTTCTTTCCCTTGAACCTGCTCTGCCCTTGCTGGCATGTTCACACCCAGCTGGATTTGGAGTCTGCTTTACAAGTTCGAAGCAATTGAAATTCAGTTTTTGCAACAGTGTAAAATATCATAATGGCAAATGGCGATGCAATTAAGTTTCACTTTTAGAAATGTTTGAAATGGAGGTTAAACAGAACAGTTTTGGCATGTAGCTTCAACATAAAGCTTAGAACAAACCATCTAGTTCTGTGCGGCATTTTCTTTTCAGTGCTGGCATAACATGCGTATGTTTTACTTATAGCTCGAGTGCCGATGCATTGTCCAAGACTTAGCAAGGTCTATGTGAACACCAAATTTAGGAAGTATGGAATGCAGGACAGATTCTATGGCACTGTGAGGCTTAGTACACATTTTCTAATACAGGAATTCATACCTTGCTGTACCAGGTAGGAGCAGGTCCACTTCCTCATCACCAGCAGCTGATGCTCGCAATCGACTACCTCTGATGTGAGGACCCACAACCACACTGTTATCATCTTCTCCGCGAGGGACTAAAACAAGGCCTTGTGGGTAATTGGCAATATCATCCTCCAAAGTCTCTGTAATTGGAACATCACCGGCCAAACCTTAATGTCAGTGATTATAAACGAAGCAAAATGAAACACATTTGAAAGAAGTTCAGCCAGTTTTTAATTCCTTGACAGAAAAGATTTATTCCCTGAAGTTTCCTCGTTAGCCTCGATACTTTTTCAGTCATTAACAAAAGTTGCATGGCGAGAAACAAATGGGTAAAATAATATTAGATAGGAGAATATTAATATAGTGCTACCTTCCTCTGCAAGCATTTCCAATCCATCTGCTTTTGTTCTTGGCATTAGAGACCAAAGTTGTCGAGGAGCACGATAGTGGACACCGAGGAGAAGGCTGTAGTCCATAATGCACTTAGATTCCAAGAATTTACTGTCGATCTCAATCTGCCTGCAAAAATTTGGTAGAGCAAGAAACCAATTAAAGAACAGCAGAAGCATTGAGCTTTAGAACCAGAACCACAGTCAAGACAAGCTCACGTTCTAAAGGGTATGTCCACTTATGTTCGTAGAAAATGAAACATACATTAAATATTACTTTCACTGAGAAATCACAACCAAAATGTTAATAATAATATTACTATCTCTTGGTTTCAAATGTAAAAAATTAATTAAAGCAAATATTACAAGGCCAATTGCAATGGTCCATATTATTACAAAGCCAACAAATTTACCTCAGAAACAGCAGATTTTGATGTAAATAAACTAACATTTTCAGAAGTCATCACTTACTTCAGTAAAGCCTCTCTCCAAGATGGTTCCAAATAAAAGCTGTAGTTTAAATCCAAGTCCTTGAGTGTGGTGTTTTCATCAATTTCAACCTTGTCTGCCGAACGCCCTAAGGATGAACCTTTTAAATCAAATCTTCTATGTATCCTTAACTCTGTGCAGAACATGTTTCCCATCACTACAAAACGAAACTGCAGAGAAAAAATTGGTTGTGACATCATTACCAATGGAAGCGGCTGAATACACAGCAGTCCAAAAAAGAGTAACTAATTGTGCACATTACCTTCTGACCGCTTGAAGGTTTAATTCTGTGAAGACCAAAGAACTTTGTAATCAATGTGTTATCATATGACCTCACATGATGATGGTAATCAGGAAGCATCCGTAGGAGAACCTAAACATCAGAACTACCGTCAGGAGACTTTAATAGTATTTTAAAAGTACATATGTTTCAAAAAAGAAACTGAAGATAGAAAAAGTAAATAGATTAAGTCCAAACGTAGAGGGACAAACCTTAACTTCAGATTTTCGAAGTGTTTTAATCATGAAACGATCATCTTGAGACAGGAAAAACACACTACCACTTTTTCCAGGAGAAGATAATTCTCTGAGAGTATCATTTCCACAAATAGACATCATGTAGTCAGCGGCATCAATCTTGAACATCTCCCTCAAATTCCTGCGAGAAGTGTCAACACAGCCATGTTCATTGCATCACCAACAATGAGAACAAATGAAACCTGGAAAGGGTAAGAGTCGAAATAACCTACAAAATGAAGTTCAAGCAGTTGTCCTCCATTTACATAGAACTTTTGGTACTAATGTAAATGCATCAAGCAAAAGGCAAGTCCCACTTTATACAATTCAGTAGAAGCATAACGTGGAGAGAGCATAAATAACTAACCTGAACACCATTGGGCAATAGTCTTTCCACTTAAAATCTTCTGACTGATGAGAAGGCGTCAATTGGGAGCCTTCTTTAGGAAAATTCATCCAAAAACTTGCCCGGGGACCAAAGTCTGATGTCCGAACTTCTCGCCTTTGTATAGGTGTAATTTTGCCTACAGTATATCTGACCATATTCTAATCCACATTCAACATAAAGCTCCCCATAACAGTGAAATTGAAATCAGACAATAACCATGATAATATCCCCAGAAATTGATTGAATTATGTCTGTTCTGTCGCTTTCAAAAAATATTACAAAATCCGACCTTGAAGGAATTCATCCTTCAGCTAGAACACGTCCAGAACCATTTAAAAAAAAAAATACCCTTTGTCTACAGGAGAAACCTACTAAGATTTTTATTCCACTTCAATGGAAATAGAAATTGTTTAAATTCTTGTGATTCTTTTCTTTTGTTGTTTCTCTTTAAGAAACAAACTATCAGAACAAGATTGCACTAGCTCCACGAATTTATATTATATCAGGTAAAGAAGAATGCCCATTGGTAACTTATTAACAATTCAAGAATAATGCCCATTTGTAGACATCATTTGGAAACAATGCAATAAGAAGACAGAATACAGCAGTGAGCCTGAGAGTTAGAGATGGGAATAGCCTTCAAAAACAAGTAAGAAAAGTCTTATACCTGATACCAAGCTGCAAACTGAGCATTAGATCATAACTCCTGTGGCCTTTAATGATTGCTTCTCCAGGTCTCTTTACCTCTTTCACCAGTTTCTTTTGTCGCTTTTTTGCCCGTCTAGAAGTTGGTGAAAAACTATTGTTTAGCACTAGCTCACTAATTAAGACACCTTGTGTGTATTCTCTTTCCAAGATTGGTATGGTAGTGCCGGCATCTTTTTCTTCTGACATAGCTTCAGAGATCCCTGATGATAAATCATGTCCAATGAGTTTTTCTATTGACACCTCAAGACTCCAGCGCCTTTCCAGGGAAACATTTCGGCCACGAGACTGCTCCAAATTCAACAGGTTTCTTTTAGAGATTTTATCTGATGAATTACGACGAGATCCATGGCTCTCCCCAACTTTGACATTTCCCATATCCACTGAAGTAGCATGGTGGATATGCCCATTGTTCTGCTTTCTCATATCTGGCAATAGCCCTCTTTTCCTGAGGTAAATTTCTTGCACAGCTGGAAGTCGGCTGCCTTGAGGGTAAAAAGATCCTTTTCCATCTTTCAGACCTCGTGTCCAAGTACCAACATAGCAGCCCCCATCACTCCATGTATATACTCCAAATCCATGCATCATGCCGTTCAACCAGCTTCCTTCAAATGAATCCCCATTTGTCCAAGTCAGAGTTCCTTTACCTGACATTTTCCCTCCTTTCATATTTCCCAGATAAACATTTCCATTAACCCAAGTATACTTACCAGGCCCTTCTGGTGTTCCCTGGATCCAGGACCCTTCAAAACCATCTCCATTAGGATAAACCTGATATCCTAAACCATGTTTGAGATTTAACCTCCACCGTCCCTTGTAAGTTAAATTATCTGAACCAACATAAGTCCCTGTACCATTTATATAACCACCAGAAAACTCACCCTCATAATATGCACCAGAACGCCATTGAACCTTTCCATTCCCATGTCTCATCCCCCTTCTCCACTCACCATCATATATGCAACCATCTGTCCAGACATACTTCCCCTTACCCTCAGGGATGTTGCCAAGCAATGATCCAGAGTAAGATTCCCCATTTGGAAGTAATAGCTCCCCGACTCTAAAGCCGGCAGCTTCGGAATTGTGAGCAACTTCACCATTAGTCGACGTAGCAATGTTATCCTTTTCTGCAATAGCATCAAAAGATCTTGTTCTCTCTGCACAAGTAAGTGCTCCTTCCACTCTATCAACATTGGCCGCAGGGCCAGACATGCATAATGTCCCAAAGAGTACAGTTCCTTATACAATCAAATCAAATCTCTATGACCAGAAAGCGAACTTAACAACTGAACTTCCTCGTCCTTTGATCTATCTATCAACAATAAAGAGAACATGGACTCATTATCTTAGCCGTAAAAAACATAAAAGATGAATATAAACATACACCAAAATAAATTTCACAGTTCAATAGACTCCCATAGCCATAAAAATCGACGAAAGAGTCGCCTTTTGTGGATCAGATTACACCCAAAAACAAAAAAAAAAAAAAAAAAAAAAAAAAAAAAAAAAAAAAAAAAAAAAAAAAAAAAAAAAAAGCACAAAATGCAGAGACTAAAGTTTGTAGAGTCCACTTTAAACGTTTCATTCATTTTGTGTACCAAAAAATACTTTATATACACAATTTGCAAAAAAACAACAAGACCCAACACCATAAAAGACTTGATTCTAAGATAGCCATAACAAAAAGTCCACAACTTTTGGAAATTCATTTGGTTGCAAAAGAATAAGATGAAGGACCACCCTCATCTCCAACTCCAAAAAGATTTCTTTTTCATCTTTTCTCCCACAGAATACTTCTTTGCTTTTCTTTTACTGTCATTTTCACTTTTTGACCTTGGGACTCAGAATCCAATAACCCAACCTGAACAAATCATTCATTAATCCAAAACATCATACATATTAGACCAAATTAAGAAAACACAAAACCAAGAAAACAAAAGTTTATCACACAATAATTTAGCTCTCAAAAATCATGCAGTTATATCCTTAAATAATTCCCTCAAAACACAATCTAAGTTGACTTTCTTCACTCCAATTCTAAAAATAAATCAGACCCTTTTCAGCTCATTTCCTCCATGATTATCCACAACCTCAAATAAAATTAAAAAAAAAAAAACTGAAAAAAGTACCTTAAAATCAAGGAAGTAAAAGGTTGCAGAAACGTTAGAGTTGGTTTCTTTGGTGTGTTCTTCTTTCGTTGTTGCAGTTCGAAGCTTTGTTTTGTTTCGCCTTCGGATCAATCTTTTCGATGTGACGAAATGTTGGGAATCCCAAGTCCCAACTCTACTTCACCACATACGCTCTTTCTCACCTCCTCAAAATTTTAAAATAATTATTATTATCAATTTTTTTTTGGGAAAAATAGACCCCAAAATATCGTTGCTCTGTTTAAAGTGAAATGACATTTGTACCCACGTTTGGTCAATCTCCCAAATATAGATTATCAGATATTTTTCGTGTTTTCTTTGTCTTTCTCGTTAAGGATAATTAAGTGTAATAATTGGGGTTTTAATTTAATTAATTACAGGTTGGGCCTAAAACGGATTGATGCCAAACGGTAATGTTTTTTTCTTTTTTGGATTTTGGGGTTTTTCTGATAATGCTAATTTAAGAAATTAATACTCGATTTGGTTATTATTAAATTAGTTGTTGATCTACTGTGACTCGCGTAAGAAAAGTCTGAGCTTTGACCTGAGCTGATTGGCCAGTGACGGAGATAGGTAGCCCTCTAGGTCCTAAGGCTACCCAACATTTGGGTCACCACTCGTACGATAGGGCAGTGTTGTAACCCATAACTGTGGAGGTGGGTACGGTCTGTCTCCCTTATACATTTGAATTTTGTGGGCCCATGTCTGAAAAGAATATAACGATTTATAGACGTAATATGTCTATTTTTAATCTCCATGTTGTTGGGGAAAAAAATTATATTTTCCATACACCATAGTACTAAAATTAAAGAAGTAAATCCTCTAAAAAATAAATAAATAAGTAGATGGAAAGATGAATCGATTAAAAATCCTTACATTGTTTCTAGTAACGTATTAAAATATTAAAAGAACTTTCGTAGTGTTGAGGAGGGGCATGATTATCAAATGATAAGAAATGTGCTAATATTATGTAATTAAGTACTATGTCGTTTTTTACCCCCCAAAAAAGTACTATGTCGTTTAATATTCTTAGGAAACTATTGCGTGAATTGATTTTATAACTAGAAAACTTTACACTTGTTTCTAATATAATATTTTCGTTTCATTAATAAGATCTTCATTTTTATAATATTTTATTCTTTTAATTGCATTTTTATAGTATTTTCATTTGTTATTTTATTTTATACTATAGAACTTCAATCTTACTCTCCCTCCATGTTGCTTAGGATGTCAACAGAAGAAAAAAGGATAGATATGCACACAAATTATCTTTGCTTTTAAACATAAATTAAAAAATTACAAGTTTTGGGTACAAAATTTTTAACTTTATAATAAATGTGTCTCTCATATATAAACAACGTGAATTTTTCGTATACATATACATAAAGGTCTTAAGGTCCAATTTCCGTTTCTCAATATATATATATATATATATATATATTACATATTTATTCAAAGTTTTCTAATGATTATAAGTTCTTCAAAATTGTTCCGAGTAAATATTTTGATCCGCATAAAACAAAACAGATTTATAGAATTGAAGCAATTTTTTCTACTTATATATGTACATGTTTTATAGGCATAGATGTCTTAAAGGGCTGATTCAGTCCATATTTGAACTTATAAATATCATATTTGTTTAATACTGTCGATTAAAATGTAACGTGTGTTATTATTTTATGGACCGGTCATTACATGGTCTGTTGTAAATAGATATATTTATATATAAAAATATTCTTATGGAATCAACAATAATATTTGCATGTCTATCTTCGAGTTCTTCACCAACCATTTTACGGCTGTAAACATTAAAAGCTACCTTAACAAGTTAAAAATCGCAAAGGAATGAACTTTTTAGCTTAGAGTAAACAATGATGAGCATGTGGAACTCTTTTATTGATATGATGATCATGTGGGTAAGGTTATAATGATAAATATGAGTGCGGGAGTATATGTGGGCCAATAAACTTGATGCTTTTGGATTCCTTTTTATGTCTTTTAGAAAGGTATTTGGTACTCTTGTTGGCTGTCCTATTCATGCTGCAAACAGTATTATACGTGGACATAAATTATTCAAAAAAATTATATGTATATATTCATATACACACGTAAGTGTATAAATATACATGGTTGTAAATGTAATAGTTATTTTTTTTTTACATATATATGTATTATGTATTTTGTGATTTAACGGTTATAAGGATATACGTGAAAAAATATATATCATTAACGTTATTTTTTTTTATTATTATTATAAAAAAATATATATGATAAATTTTAGTTGGCTAAAACGATCCTCACGTATAAGTTAAAAATATAAATAAATTGGTGCCCAATAAATAAATAAAAATATATATAAATAAAAAAATAAATAAATTGGTGCCCAATAAATAAATAAATATATTTATATATAAATAAGTGGATAGTTTTGTAGATATATCCTTTTTCCATTTTCTGATCATATATATAGATTTTATTTATTTATTTTGCCCGGAAAGATATGCATCATGATCTGTTTAGTTAGCAGCAAGACTTTCTTTGCCGACCAAAAATTTTATAATGACCTCAGATGAATACTAGTTTATCACATATTCCTTCATTTTCTCATAACAATGACAAGAACTTAGTTGAAGAGTTTTATTTATTAAACTCTTTTTAAGGGAATATTCCTTAATTAAGGTACGTACGAGTTATTGCAGTGTACCATATAGATCGATCGGGTAACAGTAATCTGAATGTAATATATATTATAATTTATAGGAAAATTAATTACCAAATATCTCTGCTCAAAAATTTATTTAAATAAAATACTAGCTTGTTCGTGAATGTTAGATTTATATGCATTGCTAATACCGTAGAGAGACAAGAACCAGTGCTTATATATACATAAAAAGTATTAGTACTACTAATTTCGTGGTGTGGACGAGACATTTCATTTGCCGACAAATAGTTTTGGATTATAATCATTGGACCTTTTTTTTAAAGTAGTGGACAATATTTACTTATCTTTGGAATAGAAAGAAGAGATCATCTAGAGCTAACCAACTAGATTACCTCACTTAGTTCGAGTTTTTGTAGGGTCAAAAAATAATTATCCAATTAATAAAATTTTTCTCTTTCGAGGTTCACTAAAGAAAAAAAAAAATAGAAAAAAAAAGAGATTAACTAGAGCCAGGTATCTCCTTTCCGAATCGCTAGCGAGGTAAAAAGAAAGAACTCCAATAATTGATCAGTTTCTTTATTTTATTTTATTATAAGTGGTCCTTAATATGTGATTCGATGTTAATATTGAAAAACAGTTATATGCTATACCAATAGCCATTTTTTCCAGAAAGATTATTTAACGGCAATATTCTTAGCAGCCTCATCAAAATTAAACCTCCCCAAAAAGAAAATGTGAAAAAAAATGATAAAGGTTTTTAAGTATTGAAGAAAGATTGATATGTATATTTGTAATATACGTAACTATATGTATATAGGGAGTACTTTTTAAAAGTTTGTTTTAGGCATGGACTTTTTTTTTTTTAAAAAAAAACTGAGGGATAAAGGATTAACTTAATGCTTTAATATTGGAAGGGAGTGTGGTTATGTCACGATCTAAAATCCGGGCCAGTGATAGAAGGATAATTTCACAAAGGTGGGAAATTTCTTGATTTATTTGAAAAGTATCAAAAGTTCTAGTTTTTATAAAACGGTCCATTTAAATAAAATAATTGGAATTTCATCCCGTGAACCACTCCCACAGTTCGTATACACCATTAAATATAGATCGAATAATTATTTAAAAATGCGAAATCAAATATAGTTCCAAGCAACATCATCATCCACAACAAGAAGTCAAATCTCATAATGGTATACATAAGTTCACAGACAAAATAGAAAGCAGTAATCTTGGTTCAATGCTAATACAAAACCCAAATAGTCCAAAGACTACGACAACAAACTCTTAGTATTTCCAAGAGACGAACTGCAATCCAGATGACCTCTTACTCCTCTTGATCACCAAGATCATACTGCACATCATCTGAGGAAGGGAGGAAGGGGGTGAGTATAAAATGTCCACTAAGAAAAATAATTATCCGGTCGAAAATATTTTAGTGATAGAGAATTCCTGCATGGTTAGTTTAGTCCAAAACATATATATATATATATATATATATATATATATATATATATATAAGCAGTGTAATCAAAACCATTCAATCCATATGCACATGACACAAATCAACCCATACTCATGAGCTCTCATCCTCTCATCTGTGGAAACCCAAGATAATGGCACTAACTATGCCTAACAGCCTACCTGATACCTAAGCCTATACCCGGAGAGAACACCCATGTGTCGTCTACCAAACCTGGAGGGGCAACCGAATTGCCTACGCCTGCCAAATGAGGAGGTAATCAGAAGTAACAAAACCTCGCGCAAGTTTACGGACTTTCACAGACGATGGGGCACGCAGTGCTACAGTGTAAACCCACGATGCTAACACGGTACTCATGTATGATCCTATGACATGTGCAATACAGAACTGAAGTGTGAAAATAATCGTGCTCTGATTTTTCGGTAAAATCAACATACTAGGTTTTTATAGAAAAACGAGCAGCATAACGACCCTATTTTTAATATACCCAAAATAACCTGTATTCAGAAAATTTTCAGAGCAATACAGTATATATCTCATACAACCAATTCCTATCATAGATATTCGAGAAACCAAAAATCATATTTATTCTCATATGTTACAGAAAATAAGTTTTATTCAAAAACGATATAAAACAGAGGTAATTGAGTCTCTACCTCACTCGAATAGCAATACTACGCTATCGAATCCTCAAGGTGTCGTTGACGATCGCCCGGAGGGTCAGGAACCAATTCCAAGCCCTCGATCGTCCTCTTGCGAAAAATTAACTTCTCACCGGAGCTTCAATTCCACAAACGGACCTTTACGCTGAATTCCTAGCACCCAAAATAACTAGGTTAGATATATACTTTGTCCATTCGGGTCCGGGCCCACACAGGTCCTGTGGCAACCAAAACGAGGCAAATCTCGACCGTCCGATCTCGATTTCCGTGCCAATTACCGAACATAGGCAATATATATATATATATATATATATATATATATATATATATATATATATATCAAACTTTTCAATTTTCCGATTATATTCCAAAAATGAGGTCAAAAGCACAATCTAACGGCTGGATCACAAACAACAACCAAAAACTCGAAATATCCAAAAATGGCAACTTTCAATCCAGGCAAAATGGGGTTGAGATATATATATTTCAATGATCCTTGCGACGAGATGAATCCAACGGGACTGGTTGGGGGTCGAATGGACACTAGAATTGTTGCCGGTAGCCAAAAATCTGAAACAACGACTTGAATATTTTCCAGTGATGCAGATGTCGGCAGTGACCGGGGAAGGGTGGCGGAGCTTCGGTGCGGTCTGGCGAGTCGACGCCGGTTGGTGGCACGGACGGACGATGGCAGCGGCAGCTCCTGCGGCGGCCCCTGCTTCTTCCAGTCGAGAGAGATCCGAGTGTGAGAGAGAGAGAGAGAGAGAGAGAGAGAGAGAGAGAGAGAGAGAGAGAGAGAAAGGAGTGAACAGGGCCACGTGGCTTGTTTTGAATGAGGCTGTGCAATTTTTCAGAAATTGCACATAAGTCACCAAATTTCAAATCTCTATCAATCTAGTCCCCAAAAAAATGCAATTTAGTCATTCTGCACAAAATTTTCGCAAATTAATCCCCCTAATATTTTATCCAAAAAATTGATAAATTGTCCAAATTACCCTCCCAAAATCCAGGTTTTTACAGGTTAAAAGTTGAACGATGAGTAAAGTTAAAAAGGCATACTCATTAAAGTTTATTATGTCATCTAATTAGTTTTCTCTTTATTTTTACAGGTAATTGGCACATTTAGTCATTTGACTATTTAGGCTATGACAATTTAGTCTCTAAAGTTTTACTTTTAGCTAAGAAACCCTAAACTTTCATTTTGTTGGCTGTGTCCAAAATAGATAATGGCAGTTAAAATCAGGGGTAATTATGTAATATCATGTGTGCCTAAAACATTCAGCTAATTATTTGTTAAATTTGCTTTGAAAACAATCAAAAGATTAAGGGAAAAAAAACAATTGAAAGCAACCCCAGCCACAAAAAATAGAAAACAAGTAAAACCAAAAGATTAACACCCAACATATATCCCATAACATGATAAGAACACTCAACAAAAATCTCTCAATCGAGTGGTGTTTAGTCTTGTCATCTCTTTCCACTTCTTTTTTTTCTTTTTTTGGAATTTTACTCTTCTCCTTTAAAAAATTAAACATTAGGTCTCCACCCTTACTGGAAGCAGTTCGTTTTGTTTTTTTAAATAACTAAAGTCCAGAAAAACCATAAAATTATAATGTTTCTCTTCCTTATTGTGGCATAATAATGGAAAACTAAAAAAAAGGAAAAAAAAATAGAATAATTATATTCATACAACCCAAATAATATTGTCAATAGTCAAAAAAATGCTGCTCAAAAACCCAGAACAAATAGAACAAATCACACAAAATACAAACCTCATAGAAAAATCTCAACCAGATCATATATTAAAAGGGAAAAAAAATGAGAGGAAGATAAAGAGAACGAGAACTAAGTCATTGGTTTTCCACCTATATCTCCATTATATCATTTAATACTCTTGCTTAACTATTCTTTCTCTCCTTTTCTTCTTTTCCTCTTCAAGTTTATTCTCTTCCTTTCTCTAGTTTGTTAGATCTTGATGGAAGCAGAGGCTATGAAAAACGGAGAAGAGCACTCGGCCCTCAATGGAGATGGAGATGGAGCCCGTAGGTTTCTTTTTGTTCTCTTTAATCTGTCTTTTTTTTTTTTAATATTATTATTATTGTAGAATTTCAGGTTTTCATTTGAAGCTATGGGTTTGATAAATTTTAGGGCTTTTTTTTCTGTTATTTTAATTGTATTTTCTTTGAGTAAAATCTTTTACTTATTTTAGAAACTTTAATTGTTATCAAATCATTAAGAAAAATAATTAACAATTAGACGTGGAACACGTGGGTAAGAATTTTACTAGCGTTATCAATTTTGGGCAACTTGCCAACAGATTAATGCAAATTCAGGATCATTTTAGCTAAAATTAAAATATGAGGGACCAAATTGTCACAGCATAAATAGTCAAGGGACCAAATGTCCCAATTACCCTTATTTTTACCTCTTTAATTACCATCTGCATGAAACATATGAAAACGTACGTGCATGGCTATATAATCTATCCTCGGTGTCGGTATTAAACTATCTAATATACTAGAGAAATTACCTACTATGTATAGCTCGTTTGAACAATCAAATATAATAACATTTACGAAAGAAAAAAAAATCATAATAATATATAGTAGTCTCATAATAATATATAGTAGTCTTTATTATAGAGTCATTTTTATAGATAGCCCTTGTCGAGATATCACAATCGGATTCTACCTGTGGGATTCGTTCCCAAATCATACACCACGTGGACGATTAAGCGGCAGAACAGGTCACAGATGGGGCTCACTATCCGACGGGTGTCGAGAGTGATTAGCTGAAGACCACGTGGGTCACACGTGATATCACAATCGGCCGTTGGGCTATTCGAGGTTAGGGCCGAGCCTATTACAGATCCTGGACAGACTCGGCCCAGTCCGACCCTTACCTCGACAGCTAGGGGGGTCGGAAGTCCTAAGGGTCTTCCACTAGAATATAATGGAAAGCAACTCACAACTCCAGACCCAGACAGAACATTTAATGCGATCGTGGATAGGCGTGCACAAGGGACAAGCCGTCCTGACAGAACGGCGATTTATCCAAATCTCACCCCTGACAGACTCAAGCCATAGGAGGCGGAGGAAATCAGGCTACGGCGATACAGAGGAGATCACGGTAATCTCGGCCCGTGACCTTTAGGAAAAACTTTGAGGAGAAAGGTACTCAATTCTGAGATTGAGTCCCGCATGGTTCACAATCTCAGGACTATATATATATGAGCCATGTATTCCCGAGAAGGGCATGTACGCTTACAGAAAGAAGTATATAAAAAAGCTTACGAGCAAGAAACAAATATATACTCATACAGAACTAATTCCTTTCTACCAAAAATCAAAGATAGACCACTGACTTAAGCATCAGAGAGTTTTTGCAGATAGCCACTCCCGCATCTCCGACCTTGCTTGGGGTTCAGAGTACTTTGGGATAGCGAGAACACATGGACAATTGAAGAATACATCATCAGCGGTTCAGAGACACGTAGACGGCTAGTGAGAAACCGCTCAAACACTACCGTATGTTACATATACACACAAGTTTGTATTGGCTTTTAAAGTACAAACAAGACATATATGCATATATATATATATAGTGGACAGGGTATGTATACCACCGAAAGCCAATCAAACAGTTGCCTAGTGCACATGGTTAAACGATTGTTTATACAACGAAATAATTAATCACAGAAGAGAACAGCAACAAATTGATGTGCCATCAACCGGGCTAATTAATTAATTAAATCCAAATTAATTAAGTGCCGCCACCCCACATTGTCCTATCACGAAGACAAAAATTAAAAGAAATATTTTATATATATATATATATATATAAACATACAGTATCCTTTGCAGTTTGCTCCAAATAATTAAGTAAAAACTTAGCACGCATAGATTCGTGTATGCTAGCTTTAATGTCACCAAAAAAATCACGAAAAATCCTATTTTTCTAGCAGTGATTCTAAATGCCATACTCATTAAAAAGCAGTATGCTTTCGAACTCAATGCCCCAGACCCTGTTTGTTGAATAATATTGATTAAATGCATGAGAGTCGACGTACACAAGTACACGTGGCCGATCGGGTTGTTCAGTATAAATGACTAAGATAATATTTAACATTGTACATCATCAATGTTAATAGCAGTGCTCAATATATATATATACATAGCATCAATTAGTAGGTTTTTTTTTATTAAGAAAAAAAGAAATACTCATTGATAGCTTAAAAAAATTCGTACTAAATTGGAATTATATATATAATATTGGGATAAAAAAAAACTATTTTATGTGTCATTTCGTACTAATGCTTGTAGTTGTGGAAATCCATTAGCATCTCATTTGTCGTGTCATATTTCACCGCAATATTTGTAGGATCTATAATTATCACAATTATTTTCCAATTGCAGTTAGTATGTAGTTTACATAAGGGGTATTGAGTATTCACGATCAATATCTAGATTATCAATTGAGAAATACTAAGTACTTATAAAGCTCATGTGCAATTCACCTTCAATTAATATAGATTAAAAGTTAAAATCAGTTGGCAACTTCATGTTACGTTACAGTATTACTGGTTTACTTGATTATGTTATAATATGCGACTAAATATTTGATCTCATTAAGTTTTTCAGTATTTACCTTTTATATATTTTTAAGTCACGATTTGTGTAGTTATCATTCATAAATATCTGATTATATTAAGTTATAGACATATTCAATTGTATAAGAATAAGTAAATGACTCTTATCAAAACTAATTTTGAGTATCTGTCTATATTTCATTTAGAAAATTCTTTTAAATAAATATTTTATGTAAATATTTTTTATGAAAGTTTCCATAAGTTATTTGTGTTGATTCTTATTATTTAAAATTACTCTAATTCATTATATAAATATTCAATAAGGTTTGAGTAATTAACTATTCTATTTCAAGAAAAAAATCTGAAAGTTTCTTTTTCTATCCCAGTATGACTATATTGATAGATCAGGTCACAACTTGTGAACAGAATCAATAATTAATTTTCAGATCAATTTTCTAAATTTGGTAACAAACTTAGTTGGTCTTGTAAGTCTTCAAATTAACATTAAATATTCTTAAATATTATTTTACAAAATCCTAACATGAAGGCTTACTCTCTCTATTTAAAGGCCACTCAAGAATAGCTTTAAGTAGAGACCATTTATTATATTTCGGCTATTGAGTGTGAAAAAAATAATTTTTTTTGCCATTTTTTTAGATTTAGCAATAGTCTTAGTCGTGTGATACAATACTACTCAAACAAGGTCAATAGAAGCTTGACTGTGAGATCATCGAGAGGACGAACATAAATTCTTCAGGAGAAGATCAACTTCAAGTACTTGAAAGAGATTTCAAAAAAACGAAGTCAACCTAAAATGAGTGGTGCTCACTAGACAAATTGGTGAAGGAGTGCATCCACATTGTGACAATCAAAAGAAGAAGTCTTTTCATTGTATAAGTCAAATTGGTATTTGTATTCATTTCAAATTTTACTAATAGTATTTATTCTCTGAACATGACCCTTTAAACTTAGGTTATCAAGAGATAACTAAACTAAGAGAAATTTTTGTATTATTTTTACTTTTCTGCTTTTACAACAATCATCTTTGGTTTTACAACATAATTAAATAATTGGTTAAATTATTTAGTTCGGCTATATACCTAGCATATACTATACTAGGGTAGAACTATGGTTAAAGTCAATTAATGTAGACTCCACTATGATGAATAGTTAGGATTGTATAAATACGCTAGATCAATACAAATATGTCCATTCTCCTTACAAATTTATCATACTTCCCTTTCATTTTTTTTTTTTCAGATTAATTAACAAAAGCTAGATAGGATCCAGCCACGTAGCTCCACACATGTGATATGAATACAATCTGGCTAAACAACTTATCACCCATTTAATAAATTACGAGCAATAAATGAAACATTGTCATCATGTATTGCTATTAATTTGTTATAAGTTAATTATATAACCAATCACATTTCACATTTTAACTTTAAGACATACAGCTTATATTAAAACAAATTTTCTGCTTACGAGTTAGAGTTGAGAAATCAATACCAATTAGAATATGGCATTATTCTCTTTTTGTTTAATTTTCCGTTCTAATATATAATTTTTTACGGATCTATCTATATTCCCGCGAGTATAAATTTAGGCACTAATGTCCTAATTAAGTAAAAAGCAAAAAAAGACACGTTTTTTCAGTGCTCACGTTCCTTGGCCAGAAAATATCTTTTACTTCCCAAATCTTTTTTTTTTTTTTAATCACTGTATAATACTTTTACTTAAGCGTATAACATTTTGCTTAGAGCGTATAATGTCTTATGCACTGAGGCGCTCTCATTATATGGGTGGAGTGTTACAGCCGAGCCGCCCACATATAGTATAGCGACTTGCTAGCTCTTAATTTCTAGCCACAACTTCATCCGTCACCCTTACGAATTATATAATATTGTCAATGTAAAGATAAGGGGGGAAAAAAAAAAAATACGAAGGAGACTGATTCTAAATTAGCAAATAAATTTCGTATGCGTATAAATTATATATTTACATATGCATACTAGCTCTATCTATATCTATACATGGATATTCTACTTGTCACTTTCGAAGTTTCCAACGATATTTCCAACTTATAAATCAACGACGACCAGATATTTAGTTGTATATGGTAGCAACCGACCATTCCCACCGGCCGCAACAGACATCATCTTTTATTTTATTTTTATTTATTGTCTTTTTTTTAAAAGGATTTTTATTTATTGCCTTAGTAGTTTGTTCTTGTCCTTTTTTTTTATTTTTTATTTTTTTGTTTTTTCCTTTGTCCTATTGTTAGTTGGTCACTTGGCCATCTCTCTCATTGATAGCACTAGTGATTACATAACATGCCGATTGAATTAATTTGAACCCACGTTCTGAAAATATTACCGGGCCGGGTCTGTTGTTCGTATTATATAATATAGAACATATTTATATATATATACATATATAATAATTTGCGTTTCGATAGATACAACTTTGAACTTTCTTTCTCACTGGCCATTAATTAGGTGTTTGTTCAAATTAAAAATTTTCTTGGAAAGTGCTTATTCTTTTATTATTTAATTGCCAGTTGGTATTAGAACAAGGGGATGATGGCGTGTCTCAATCAACCTCTTAAGTCTTAAATTATCTTACGACCAAGGCTTATTTTCGTCAAAATTAATTATTATCTACCAAGTTTAGCTATTTTATTTTTTGTTCATCAGTCTCGGAATTCCCTTAATTTTCTTATTCCTCATCTATCACCTGACCCTAAAAATTCGGTTTCCCATCTCAATATAGATGTGGTTGTAATATATATATATATATATATATATATGAATGTTCGTGTCAAAATCCTAATCTAAAATTGTGATTTTTAGTCATTTTAGGTAAAATAAAAAAAATCAAATATTAGTTTTGTGAAATTTAGAGAAAATTATGTATTAATAATTTCGTTTTGATTTTCAAATTATTATAAATTCTACAATTATTAAAACTCTTACTAGTTTTAATTACTTAACAAAAAATACCTCGTTAAAGTTTAAGAAAGCTTGTGATTAATTCGTATAGAAACTCATAAATAATTCATAAATTTTGGTAAAACGAGTTCAATTAAAAACTTTAATCTAAAGTCTAAAATAATTTACATTAAATTACTTGTAGTTTTAAGTTCTCAAATTAACTATAAAATCATCCTCGTACATCCACTTAGTAAATTTGCTAATCTTAACTAAATAATTGAATAAGGAAAGAAAAACAACAAAGTAGAAACACCCATCAGGGATTAAGAGTAGAACTGTAAGTACAAGCTACATATCTTATCTGATTATTGAGATTAGTACCTCAATTAGACAAACACCTGAAAATAGAAGAAGTAGGAGGGGTGAGGGTGAGCATTCATATGCTCAATAGTAATTTTATTATATTTTTAAATGAATGCAATTTTACTAAATCAGTATGATTAATACATTTTCCAAAATCCATTTATGAACTAAGTTTATAAAATAATTGATATCCCAAATAATCTCACATTCAAAACCAAAACCAAATCTACATATTTATACATATCATAAATCAATTAAGCATATGAGTGAGCTATTATCCTCCCATCACGGACCTGTAATATCTTTATAATAGAGATACCCAACATCCTGATACTATCTATAGATTTGTCAGCCAAAACCTACGCAAGGCCCTAAGTCTTTCACTTAGTGCTGCAGCAACTCGCCAGTGATTTAAACTACTATAAAGCAACAATAGAACTTAAGTATGTGATCTTATGATATGTACAATATGTAACATGATATGTAATAACCATGCAAAATATTCACCAAATAATACTTTAAAAATACCACTTGGCCTTATTATGGGATTTACTGGAACGTGAGTACTACACCGATGTATTACCTCATAATCACAATTTAAAAATATGTATAAAATCTACATAGTCCAATTATACTATATTCCAATGTGTTTTAACAATTTATTAATCATCGTAAAATTCACGATTTTTCATAAATAAATTATAATGCAATTATAAATCAAAACAAGTATAAAACTAGATAATTGAACCTCTACCTCAATATGGTAGCTATATCAAGCTAATGATGCTCGAAGAAACTCCCGTTGGTCACTTGGGTGCTCGACCAGTAGTAATTTCAGGATATTGTAAGCTCACTTGAAAATACGACTTTTCTAAATGAGCCTCAGATTGAGAAACAGATGTCGTTACCTAATTCAGAGCACCAAAAAATATTTGATTAGACGGTATCATTTACGAGTCACGAATTTCAATTTTTGTGCCACTTTAAAACATAGTGATATTTTATATTAAAATTTATCTCTCAACCTCACTGAGTTCAAATTTGAAGTTGAAATTCAGTTTCAAGGTCCATATCATTAAATAGGCTTAAAAATCCAAAAATAAAAAAATATTATTTTTAAAAAATATTTAGAAAAACATCAACTTTTTTGATTTAAAAATTAATGAACTTTCGAATACCGTTTTAAGGCACAAAATCAAATTTGTTCATGATTTTAACTCCTCTATAAATTTTGCGTCCTAAATAACTATTTTACAAAAATAGTTATAAAAATACCATATTTTAAATTAAACAAAATTGCCAAATCTGGAAAAATACTCACCAGCGTCGAGTTGTCATCGATGACCGATTCCAAACAAACGGCGAGCTTGGGAGAAGACTTCACGTGCCAGAGGTGGACGAAGTCGATGTTGGAGGATCGGTTTTTGGTCGAAAAATATCGCGATGGACGTTACTTTTGAGGCACTACAGCTCCGTCCACCGTGTACGAGGAGCGATGAGGTCGACTGGGTTCTCTTCGGTGGCCACCGACGGACGACGCGTGCAGGCACGTCGAGCTAAAGGGTTGCTGGTGTGACGGCGGTTTTCGGCCGCAGATGGAGCCCCATTTTCATCCATTATCGGGGGGACTCGCAGGAGAAAGAGATAAGTGTTGAGGGTTTTAAAGAAATTTTGAAAAGCTAGTGGCCATATGGCATTAATTGGTTGGCATGGTATTGTTTTGAAAATTATACTTTGGTCCAAATTCTTTGAATTTCTTTCATTTATGCTCTCAATTAATTACATTATAGTCCTCAATTTTAAATTTCTTTTTTCACTTAAGTCCTAATGAACCTGAACTTAAACCAGCCCCATATTTTTTCAATTATTCACATTTTAATTAATTTAATTTTTTTTAAAAAAATATTTTTATCAAGAGACCAAAATACCCCTCATTTATAAACGGGATTTTACACTTGATATTTACTTTTGGTCTATTGATTTTTCCATACGTAAATATATAGAACTTTCCCTCTCAATGCAACGTACTCATCAGTAAAAATGGCATATACAAAGGATTCCATTCCATATTATAATTTATTTATAAATTAGCTATTACGTATGTAACAAGGCTAAATTAACCTGTCTCTAGTAGGCCTACTTGGCTTATCTCAATAAAGGGTGAGACGAGGATTATGTATTAAGTCAGAAACTCAAATGTGTGTATTATTTTCTTTTATTTGTAATAAGTAGTTATTTCTAATTAAGTCTTACATTTAAAAAAAAAAAAATAGCCAGTTCCTAATAAAGTTACGTTCAGATTTGTCATTATATATCTCATGTAAATAGTTTTCTTTTTTTGTCTTTTTTAAAAAGTAAAAAAGAAAAAAAAAGCCGAATCAAAACAAATAAATCAATGAAAAACGTCAATAAAAGGATTGAAATTTTCACGATATTATACCTTTTTTCTGCTTAAGAAAAAGGGAAAAAAGGGTGACGACAGTAGTATATATTTCTCTACGAACATTATATATGAGTTTCTGTCTCCCTAACCATAATCTTAGCTGACTCTTTTAAAGCGGCGGATGAGTGCATCACCCTAACACCATCATATGTAGCTAGAATCTCTTTTTAATTTATAGATTTAAAAGCTAGGAGTAATATTAGGAATATTAATATTTTACGCTAAAAAGTTATACTATATAATGTAGCATTCATTTTAATTATTTTTTATTTTTGAAAATAAGACTCACGTCACTCTAAGTTCGGAGTGTAAAATTTTGGTGTCTAATCTTTACAGTTTTATATGTTCTCCACTGTGGGCAATCTTTGGGATGCAAATCTTGATATCGATATTGTCGGACTCTTTTATTTTGTTCTTTTGCGCCAACATGACTGTGAATTGCACTGTACCCCAGCGTGGACTTGTGGGCTCCGGGGTTGTAGAACTCTAGCCAAGATAATAGAAAAAGTGTGCTCGTCTGGTAGTACTCATCATAATCACTTGATCTAGATCATGAACGTGGTAACATGATCACATGAGTGCGCTCTCTCTATGTATATTATATAGTTTTGAGATGTATAATACATATATACATACATACATACGGTACGAGGTAACGAGGGAAAAAGGAGAGACATTAGACAAGCATGATCCATTACCTAATCCATGCCATTGGTCGTATAATAGTTAAGTATCTAGCTTGTTCGACTGTATACACATACCTCGACGAGAACTAAAATACATGTAAGAATAATCTGAAAGATACGTTGACCAATAAAATTGTAATATCCAAACGAATATATATATATATATGTATATATTCAGTTCAAATACTCTCCAAAGGGCTATACATATATCTACTTTGGGCTTCTATATGTATATAGATGTATATAGTATATATTACAATGAATGAATGGTGGCCATAGTCGTTTCTCTTTAATTCACTTATTAGTTGTTACACTCCATTTTTTTAAACAAAAAATGCTGCATTAATGTTTTTTTTTAACACTTTCAACTTAATTAATTGCTTTTTCTTCCTTGAGAAAAAAAAAAGAAGAAAAAAACTTAAGTGGCTTTTCTAATATTATTGGCCCATTCAAAAATATAAAAGGCTTTTTTAATTTAGGTCAAACAACTAACACTTTTAAAATCTGCTAACTTAAAGCAGAGACTTACCAAGCATCTAAGTTTTTTTTTTTTTTCCCCCTTTTTAACCGTTTTCAAAAATTAAAAACAACATTCAAAATCAATCCCAAATGAGCTTTCCAGATCTCTAGACAATATCATAAATATATATATATATATATATATATATATATATCGACTCGAATTAATAGATATGTTACGTATGCATCCAAGACTGGAATTGTGGAATGTTCATATTTCTTTCAGGTAACTATAAAGTACTTTACACTTTGCGTGTGCCAATCTAAAGATAAACTATTGCTTCTTTTTGAGAATATAGAATGGTCACGTGCCTTATGTGTGATCATGTGTATGTGATCCGACAAAATAAAAAATTGATCCGACAAAATAAAAAATTATCATGTTTTTGCGACAGTGGATCAGGGATTCAGGAGACCGAAATTTGGAACTGATCTAAATGAGTTAGGTTTGTTGATAAAGCAATATGATAGACATCATATTTTAATTCCTATGTTAAATTAATTGAAAATTCTTTTTTTTTTAATGTTTATTTTATATCTATTAAATATGAATAGTTAAGGTTTGACATTTATATCTGATCAATTAACTACATCATAGAAACAGAGAAATAGATGTGTTATCAAAAACTCTCTTCTTTTTCGAAAAAATAAAATAAAATCTCCACGAAACTGGTTTTAAGGATCAACATCAACTAACTAAGATACGTTCATATAGGTAGGTCAGCTATATAAATATTTCCCCTAGTAACAATTACTTCAATTTCAAAACATAGCTAGTGGAAAACTGCACCCATTTAAATTAACATTATCCTTCAGAATAAGGCCATAATAGAGATGTAAACGACATTGTTAGATATATATATATATATATATATATATATATTGTCAATCTAATAGGTATTTTTTTTCTTTACTTATGGGTAGGTATTTTTTTTTTAGCCGTTGGATCACCGTCTAATGGTGATCCAATAGCTATAATGAAGTGTATGAAAAGATGTGCATTATTAATGTTCTTTTTCTTGCTTATTTTTTACAATAAAAAAATATACATGCTAAATTTTCATTAGCCAAATTGATACTTATGTATAGGAAAAAAAACCTATTGGATTGGTGCCCACCCATATATATATATATATGTTCATATACATTGGGATCTCTTGGTTATTAACCTCTCAAAGTCGTCCTTATTGTCCTATTCTTCCATACATAAATTTCTCTTCTGCCTTTCTTATGTGGCAGCTTCACGGGGGAGAATAATGCATTTTCAATAATGTGCGAAATCTATATGGAAATTCAACTAAGCCAGATCGATTAAGACATCTTTCCATATTAATATTGGTACGTTGTTTGGTGCCATATTATATTATCTTATCCAAATCTGATAAGGTCACTAACATTCGATAAAATAGATAGATGACACGGGTCCTTTATAAGTGAATGATACACAATCATCCATGCAAAGTTGCAAACTAATGTATGGGGAAATTATTATTATAAGTCATGAAAATATATTGATCAATTAAAGTAATAAAGTGGATTCCTCCTTAAAACTTGCACAATTAAAAAAATAATATAACATGTTTCAGTCGCATAATGGTTTGTTATCTAATGATAAATTGAGGTGTCACTCTAAAGTAATTAAGCTTTATTAGCTTCTAGTCTCTTGGCTATGATATAGGCTATGACACAGTGGATTTGAGGACAGTACAATGTATCAACGATAGTAGAAAGTTCTGGGATAGTGTCAGCAAAATTTGTAAATTTTATATCACAAACTAATTTCAATTTATGATCATTTGTTTTTTCTATCATGTATGACTAAATCAGGTATTTGATTAGTTTTGAGAAATTGAGCCTGACCTTTGGTTTAGAAGCCAAAACCTTTTAAAAACCCATTCTTCCTATTCTCACTTTTTTAAATTTTTGCCAGTGTGGGACTATGTTAGAATACTACGCGTGTTTTTGCTATTATGATGATAAAACTGGAATCAATGCAATTAAAACAATCACACGAATAATAAAGAACACTCAATTTATATTGGCTTGAGCCCCATATGAAATCTATGTACAATTGTTGATAGTGGTTTCAATCGACTATTTATAAAACAATATGTACAAGTTGCAAACTGTTCGTCAGAGCAGGAAGGGGAGCATATGTCCCTGGATTTTTGAAAAATAAAATCCGTTTATAGCTGTATTATATATATTAGGGATTATATTATATACAATTCATTTTTTTTTAATAAATTCCTTTCATTTCTATGTTTAATCTCATTCAAAAATTAAAATTTTAGTTATTTATCTAATCCTTAATAACTATCACATATATAATTTTTGAAAAAATAATCCTTTTATATTATATAAATGAATCTATAATATTTCCTATAAATTCTTTTATGTCTACATTTGACCTCATTGAAAATTTAAAATTAGCTATTTCCCTAATCCTTACTAGATATCCCAGGTCTATTTTATAATTTTTGTTATCAATTTCTTTTTATCATTTTTTTATCTCTCTAGATCTTTCTCTTCCCTAACACTTATCAAAAAATTGTTTGTTTCTTAGAATCTATTATAACAACTAGCAATTATAATATCATATAATATTAAGTCACGTTTAACATTGAAAAAATAAGTTTTGCGCTGAATACTTGCATATGAATTTCGGGTGTATTTATATTGGTAGAATTGTCTTAACGTTTTTCATATGTGTTTCTTTTTTAAGTTTTGTAATTTATATATCTGATTTTGAATTTTTGAGTTTCAAAAACATGTATATTTCGTTGGTGGCATGTTTGTAAATCTTATATAATTAATTTTTTTTGGTTAAATTTTTATATTATAATGAGGGGTGTTCAAGTTATTGACCTGGTATATAACTTTTTAAAACGTCACGTGACTTATTTTTGCTTCGCCTCTAGGACACAAGATACTTTCCATTTGTTGTCTATGTCAGTTGTTGAATGTTAGAAAGAACTTGCTGCAGTATAGTGAAGATAGTGAAGTACACCATCTGGTTGAATGCTGTTCACCTAATGCTTCATCTAAAATAATTTTCCTATGTATAGTGCTTATCATGTTATTGTAGTGCATGCTTTAGTAGTAAGTCCATTTTTTCTGTCTTCATAAAAAGTGTCCATTTTCATGGCTTGTGATAGCTTCTCATTATAGTTTTAAAAATGATTATGTAGGTGATCTTTTTCCCATATAGGGGTTAGGCTTCTTTTTTTTTTTCTCTGAAAAAATGAACTTTAATTAAAAAATAGAAAGTTAGATGGTCGACACGTGTGATCAAGTTTCCAGGTAGAAAAAAAGACTAGGAATTGTCCCCTTAAAAGCTCAAGAGGCAATAATATATGCAGCTGTATTGAAATCTTTTTAGACTTAAAAGGAATTTGATTGACAAATAAGAGCATAAGTTAAAAATATTTTCTCAAATATATGTTAATCAATTTATTATAAACAAATTCACTACAATCAAAGAGTCGTCAAGAATAAATTCAATTCCTAAGTTTTGGTCCTAGCACAACTACAAATTAAATTAAAAAGTTTACAATTCTACCTCGAGGACCGAAAGTGTCTCAAAATACTTAATAATAATTAATTTGATACCGAACTACTCATCCTCAATGACACATCCAATCGCAGCTCGCAGTCTTATCCACAAAAATACAGATTCTTCCGGGGGTTAAGCTTCGAATTCTATATAATTTTCAAGGTTAGCTCGTTGGAATGCTAAATTCGGTTACAATTCTTGTTTGGCTCTCGTCTTCATATTTATGATTTCAAGCCAGTTGGTGGCTGGGAGTAAGCGGAGATTGTTGTGCCTGTGCCCACTTACTCTTTTATTTAATCATCATAACTCAAATTTTGATCAAATCTCCATCCCAAACTTGACAGGTAGTTTATCTGCTTCCCAATAAGAAACTAATATTACTATTTGAATCTTGTATATTAACATTAAAACAAAATCGAATCTTTTTATACAATTACACATTGATGTGACACCTATATAGTTTATCCTCTTGCCTTGATTAAAATATATCAACGTCTTTTAATTACTTGATAGTTCTTATAAAGCCATCACTTTATGAACAGATCTCTCTAGATAGGTAGAGATAAAATTGTTGAATAGTGGGGAAGAAAATTTAAAGTCAACTTCTTTCAAAATGTTTTTCATCCCCATATTATATGTATTGCTATTGCTATTCCTAATTTCGAGTTTTTAGTTTTGTTCAGGTACGTTACAAGTCCAATACCAGGAACTTTATGGAAGGAATGATGCATATTAAAATTATACAGCATTGTCGAATTAATATTCCTAAAAAAATTTATATGATTCAGTTTTAGTGGTAAAGTGACGCAGTCAATTTTTTCACCAGCAATGAAAACTCTGTTTCAAAAATAAAATCTACAATCGTCTTGAAAGTTCTTGTTTGAAGATCTTAAGAGTGATACTCCACACGTTCGGAGCATATCTCACTTACTAATATATATATAATTCTTGCGATGGGTATTGAGGTGTAATATTTATGTGTGTCTATTGCTTTTTGTACTCTTGAAGTATGTTAAAGTTTGAAGTCATTTTTAGTGTTATAACTTGTGTAATTATTAAGCTATCTTAGACTTATGGTCCGTGAGTTGTTTGTTAATCATTTTAAGATATTGTAGATTTTGGTATTCAATTGAATTGTAACTTAAATTTTAAACATATTGTGATTTGGATGCAACTTTTTATATGTGGTTTCGACTTTGGAGTTTACTCTAGATGGTTTGTATAACATATTGTTTTCGTTTCATATTTAGACATAATTAATATAACATATTGTTTATAATTTTTCTTGTTTGATTTTTGGACTTTAGAGTTATTTTGATTCAGCGTAAAAGATGTGTTATATTTCTTATTTTTTTGGGTCTGAAAATGTGATCTTTGACAAAAAAAAGAAAAAATGAAGCATAATAGTTGAGGCCGAATCTGTCAGGGCCCAAATTCATCACTATAAAAAGATCGTGAAAACTGCTTAAAATTTACCACAAAATATTAGTGTAATCTGGTTGATTTTGACCAACCATGACGTACCGTGCGGTTTGTTGATCTAAAAATATACGTGCGATTTGGTTAGTGTACGAAAAGTTTAGACCGACCAAACCAGACTTGAGCAACTAGTGTCACATTTATCTTATTTTTAATACATCTTTTTATTTCTCAAAAAAAAAAAAAAAAAAAGTTAGAGCCGTACTAACTTGCCTTTTGTTTCGTCCTAAAACCCTTAAACCCTGCAACTAGAGAAAGAGAAAGCAGCCTAAGACACGCTGTTGCAGAGTATCAGGAAGAGCTCGCCTAGCCATGGTAAAGGCCTACCTAAGGTATGAGCCGGCGGCGGTCTTCGGCGTGATCGCGTCCGTTGGATCAAACATCGCGTACGACAGCTCAGGGAAGCACCTTCTCACCCCGGCGCTCGAGAAGGTCGGGGTCTGGCATGTACGGCAAGGCGTTTGCACGAAAATCTTAGACCCATCTGCCTCTTCTCGTGGCCCTTCTCTCGGTGTCACCTCCATCGCCGCCTCGCCTTCGGCTTTGGTAAGGTTTCGCTTTTGGATATATATATATATATATTGTTTTGTTCCGTTGGGGGGTTTTGGAGAGTGAAACTAGGGTTTTAATTGCAGGTGGCAGCTGGGTATGCGGATGGTAGCATAAGGATTTGGGATATGGAGAGAGGGACTTGTGAAACGACATTGAATGGGCATAAGGGGGCTGTGACTACCCTTAGGTACAACAAGCTTGGGTCTTTGCTTGCTTCTGGGAGCAAAGATAATGACGTTATATTGTGGGATGTAGTTGGTGAGACCGGCCTTTTTCGCCTCCGAGGGCATCGAGACCAGGTATGTTTACACAGATTCTTATTGAAATTTTTGTAACTTTTCTTCTTTTATGGTCTGCACCCATTTCATTTCTTGCTCTGTTTTTGTTTGGATTTACTATGTATTGTAGGTGACTGATGTGGTCTTCTTGGATTCTGGTAAGAAACTGGTTAGTTCCTCAAAAGATAAGTTTTTGAGGGTGTGGGATCTTGATACACAGCACTGTATGCAAATTGTTGGTGGCCATCATAGTGAGATTTGGTCCATAGACATTGATCCAGAGGAAAGATATTTGGTCACTGGATCAGCTGACCCGGAGCTTCGGTTTTATTCTATTAAGCATGAGTCTGGGGATGGATATTCTGTAGAAAATGTGGACGGGAATGAAGTAGCGAATAATGGAGATTTGTCATCCCAAGAGAAATGGAGTGTTCTGAAGCAGTTTGGTGAACTTCAGCGGCAGAGCAAGGATAGGGTTGGAACCTTGAGATTCAACAAGTATGGAAATTTACTGGCTTGTCAAGTTGCTGGAAAGACAGTAGAAATTTTCCGCGTGTTGGATGAGGCTGAATCGAAGCATAAAGCGAAACGTAGGGTCCAACGGAAGGAGAAGAAATCTGCTAAAGAAAAACATAAAGTAATCGAAAATGGAGAAACAAGTCTTGTAGCGGGAGAAGGGGCAAGCCTTTTAGTTACAGTTCCCGACATATTCAGGCTCATTCAAACTGTTCGAGCTAGCAAAAAGATATCTTCCATTTCATTCTCTCCTATCATCCCAAAGAGTTCATTGGCTACAATAGCTTTGTCATTGAACAATAATTTATTGGAATTTTATTCTATTGAGAGCAATGCAACCAACAAAACACTAGCTATCGAGCTTCAGGGACACCGTTCTGATGTAAGAAGTGTTACACTCAGCTCAGACAATTCACTCTTGATGTCAACTAGTCACAATGCAGTTAAGATTTGGAATCCAAGTACTGGTTCTTGCCTTCGGACAATCGATTCTGAGTTTGGGCTGTGTGGTTTTATTCTTCCTCAGAATAAATATGGACTAGTTGGAACTAAAGGTGGAAAATTGGAGATAATAGACATTGGCAGTGGGACTTGCATTGAGGTGGTTGAAGCCCATGGTGGCTCCGTTCGTTCAGTTGCAGCAGTTCCCCATGAAAACGGTTTCGTTACGGGAAGTGCTGATAAGGATGTTAAGTTCTGGGAGTACCGAGTTGAACAAAAATCTGCTCATGTAGGTTCTTGATAACACCTTATCAACAGTATTGATTTTAATATCTTACAGAAATATTGTACAGTTTGTAATGTTATACTTTATGCCGAGTTGTTAATAATTGCTTAAAGTTTTCTTGGGCAAAATGCCGTCATTTACAAATGTACAAGTTCATTTTCTCCTCCTGTCCTTCATTTCAGAATTTATATCTGACCTGTGAGCTGCAACAGTTGAAATTTTCACATTCATTGGGTTAGTAATATTGCAGCTATTTGATTCGCAGGACCCTAAGCACCTTAAGGTGTCAAATGTAAGGACTATGAAGATGAATGATGAGGTTCTTGCCGTTGTTGTCAGCCCTGATGCCAAGTATATTGCTGTTGCTCTGTTGGATAACACCGTGAAGGTAAGATTGACTTGCCATACCATTTTCTGTTTTTGTTTTTTTTCCTTCCCCCCCCCCCCCCCCCCCCCCGATGGATTACTTCTTACTAAAGAATATTCCTCTGTGGTAAACAGTCATTACCACAGTCATAGTATATGAGCAACATAGTACAAGGTTCTTAACAAAATAGCAAAGACAAAATTGATTAAATTAGTAAAACGGTAGTTTCCTTTCGAAAATAGCTTCTGCTGGATTTGAACATCTTAATCCAATGTCAGTTTGTATTAATCTGTTCTTCTTGCTAATCTTCTGAATTCTGATACATGCATTCCCATTTTCAGGTTTTCTATGTGGATTCACTTAAATTTTTCCTTTCTCTGTATGGCCACAAACTGCCTGTGCTATGTATGGATATTTCATCAGATGGAGAGCTGATCGTAACTGGCTCTGCAGATAAAGACTTAAAAATTTGGGGCTTAGATTTTGGTGACTGTCATAAATCCCTTTTTGCTCATAAAGAGAGGTGATGCTTTCATAAAATGAGCATACAAAGTTGTAGACGCTTTATTGGCATTTGATGTGTGAGGTTCTGAGAACAATTCTGACTACCTGTTTTCCTTGTGCAGCATTACAGCAGTGAAATTTGTACAAAGTACCCATTACGTGTTTAGTGTTGGGAAAGATAACCTAGTAAAATACTGGGATGCAGATAAGTTTGAGTGTCTTTTAACTCTTGAAGGTCACCATGCTGATGTTTGGTGTATTGCGGTCAGTAACCGTGGTGATTTCGTTGTCACGGGATCTCATGACAGATCTATACGTCGCTGGGACCGTACTGAAGAGCCATTTTTCATTGAGGCAAGTTCTTTTCATTTATATGGTTGCACTAACTCTTGATTTGCATAATCTGAACTCATTGAAGTTAATGGTCCGTTTGGATGTGCAGGAAGAGAAAGAGAAAAGGTTGGAAGAGGAGTTAGAGACTGACCTTGAGAATGCATTTGAGAATAGGTATGCTCCTAAGGAAGAAGTCCCAGAGGAGGGAGCTGTGGCTTTAGCAGGGAAGAAATCTAAGGAAACCCTTTCTGCCACAGATTCAATTCTTGATGCATTGGACATTGCGGAGGTGGAATTGAAGCGAATGACTGATTGTGAGGTACATGTATGGTCCACATTATGTTTTTGTTACCTGTTTTCAACTGGAAAACTGGAAGGTCATATCTCTTTAGTTATGATTTTATGGGTACTTGTGACACGTGATCCTTTATACATGTCAATCAAGTTGTTTCACCTTGTAATATTCAGGAGGAGAAAGCCAGGGGAAGAATCGCAGAGTTTCAACCAAATGTTATTTTGCTTGGGCTGTCTCCATCTGAATATGTTCTACGAGCACTTTCAAATGTTCAGACAAGTGATCTCGAACAAACCCTACTGGTATGCGTACGGTGTGCTTACATTTGGTTTTTGGTTGGCATTTAACATCAAAGATCAACTGTAATAAATTTTCACCAATTTAACATGTTATTTCGTCAAACCTGTTGAAACCTTCTTTCGAAGTGACTTCAGATTATGTTGCACAATTATACCTGATGAATAATTATCTGTTCAAACTATTGACCATGGAAGTCTAACTATACCTATACTGCTGTGCAGGCTTTACCATTCTCAGATGCTTTGAAGCTTCTAGCTTACTTGAAGGAGTGGACCTTGAATCCTGACAAGGTATTTGGGAATATACTGGGAATGCATATATTGAATGTCATCTCATTTTCGAAGTATTTAATTTATGATAGCTATTACAATGTGTTTATGATAGGAATCTAGTTCTATAGAATGAATAATAGAGAAGAAATGGCAGAAGAGAATAGAGACAAATAGGTTTCTTTATTGCTTGATAGAAAAATACAAGTAATTGGACATTCGAGAGGTCCAAACTCTTCCACTTATGAGCTCAGCAGTGTTACTTTCTTCTAATTACTGAACTCCTTAAACCAATCACTCCCACACTATTTATAAGCACTCACTTACCTAGCTAATCAAGAATACACAAACTCACTAACTAACCTCCCTTCATGACCACCTCTTCTGACTAACTCACCCTAACTAACTACCTAAACCAGCCGCTAATTGGGTACTTATTAGTTTATTACATTTATCTTTCAGGTTGAGCTTGTATGCAGGATTGCCACGGTGCTGCTGCAGACTCATTATAATCAGTTGGTTACCACTCCAGCTGCGAGACCAGTGTTGACTGTCCTTAAAGAGCTCCTTTATGCTAGAATCAAGGTAGTTCCATTTTATAACGTTTAGTTTCCTTAACTAAAGATCTGAACCATGGAAATATGTAGCTTTAATTTAGTAGTGCCCGGAGAAAAGAATGAACTTTAGTTTTATTGTATTTTACCCTATATGTATGGAGAAAAGCTTAAGTTGCTCTTTGATGTGATGAGGATTGAGTTTGTTCAGGAATGCAAAGACACCCTTGGTTTCAACCTTGCAGCCATGGATCATCTCAAGGTACATATTTGAATCTACAGAACTTTCCTGGTAAATGCATTTTTTTTTTTAGTTCAATTCGTAACATCTTTTCATTTGACATTTCAGCAAATGATGGCTACGAGATCAGATGCACTCTTCAGAGGTGCAAAAGCTAAGTTACAGGAAATCCGTTCGGAGAATTCGAAACGTTTAGAAGCAAGAACAGAGACGAGAGAAGAAAAACGAAGAAAGAAAAAGAACAAGCATTGAAGTCATATACGCCTGAACATGATAATGGCACACGAGAATTTTCAACAAAATTAAATTGATGTAGCGGTTGAAAGAGAGAGGAAAGAAGATGATGATTAAGAGATAAAAGAGGAATTTTAGAGAAAGGAGAAAATTTAGAGGGAGAATAGAGAATTTGAGAGAGAATGTTTGAATAGTTGTATTTCATAAATAAAATTTGAATTGCAATGAACATATAGAGGCAGTGTCTTATTTATACATAGAATAAAATTAGGAAAGTTAGACTATAGCAAGAAATTGACATAAAAATGAAATTAAAAGTTACTTACTCAAGCGAACAACACTTGATAAAATAAGGGGATAGTATCAAAAGAAACCAATGACCTTTAGCATTTTAGCTTTAAAAAAATTGAATCTTTATATAAATATTAAATAAAAATTTCTATTTTTGTTTTTCTATCTAATTTTACCGGTTTCATATACAATCAAAATTCAAGTTTAAAATTGTTGCAGAAACTTTTTTTAAAATTGTTGATTGGCCTTTACAGAAATAATTGGAAGATAACTGTTTAGATTATTGAATGGTTTGTAACATTCTAGGAATTCAACTATAATAGTCTTGAAATACTTGAATCTTTTTTATTCTGAATCCAGTTATATAATTTTAAAAGTTAAAACATTCATTTTTGACAATTTTAGTTCTTATTTTATATGCTGAATTTGCTGTGATTTGATTAAAAAAAAAAAAAGGAGAAGACAACAAATAAGAATGAACTTTTGTAGCCAGCAACTTTAGAACGTAAATATGTCCAGTAACATGATTTTTCCCTTTGCGCAATTTCTGCAGTTGATCTAGCCATATCATCTTTCCTATTGTTCTCCATATCATGGATGGTGGTAGATAATTAAGCAACCAACTTGATCAAATTAGCAATAAGCACTATGCTCATCTGTAAAAGATTTGCTTTGTTGGACTCATAGCTTGATCTTTTAAAGTCATTGGTGAAAAATCAAGATTCAACCGACAAAGTAAATAAAAAAAGTAAAATGTAAAACACCAAAAAGTATGAAAAACTTCCCAAAAGTAGATCGGAGATGAGCTACTGGTTTTGGTAAGTTGATTCAAGGAGTTGAGGTTTTCATACTAGATTGGAGATGGAAGCGGCACTAGTTTTCGGACCAGTTCTCTTGGAAGGCTCGTGCTTCATCTTCACGTACGTTATCAATGCTCCTCTCATATTCATCAATCATAATGGCCTTTGATATCTCTTGCAAATTTGTAACTTTTAGATAATGGAGTGTAAACTCATTTCTGTTAAATTGACTGTCACCCCGAGTATCAGTATGTACTACATAGTACTTCAGCGTTTTTCAAGAATTTGTTTTGCCTTGATGTGGGTTTTTTTTTTTTTTTTTTTTGGCAAAAAAATGTATTACCGCGTTATTCAATTAGAGAAACAGGATATGGAGGAGCACAAATATTTTCTATACCTTTTATAAGGCGATTGATTCGGAGTCTGACATTTTACTTTGCTATATGATACACATAAGCTATAGAGCAATTAATACTAGGACAATTACTAGATCTGTAATTGTTACATCAATATCAAGGTAAGAAGAAAAGTGAAAAAACAAAACCACTACGTTAATGTTCTAATTGTACTCGTAGAATAGCCAGACGAACTTTTGTGGCCAGCAACATTAGTGATAACAACAACAATCAAACGTTGGGTCAAAGAATGGTAAATACTTGGTACTTTAGTTTTACATGAAATTCTTTCCTTGGAAGGTCTGGCCGAACTGCCAATTCTTTGGGGCAATATGCCAAGCGGTTGAGAATCTGCCATCACTTGCTCTCACTCGGAAAGTCAGTGACTCCCCAACCATCATAGCGTCAGTCACCCATCTCTGACCCCACATGCGCTTCATTGGTGTCCATTTGAGGTTTTTGTTACCCTTCACTTGCAAGCTCACGACATCCCCGGCTCCACCCACATTCCATACCAACACTTCGTTGAAATAAGGATTCCCCGTTATGGTGAATCGAATTCCTCCTCGCTTTTGGCATGGAACCCTGCAACAACAAACCGAAAGCCCCGTGACAAGCTTAGCTAGATCTTCTTCATGTTATAGCTTAAAAAGGGTTTATAGGCAGAACGCAGGCAAGGAGTAACTATTAGTTTATACCAAATTTCATTTGTCCAAAAAGAGTTCGAGCGCATCTAACAATATAATGAATTTCTAAATATCAGAATTATATCATAATTAAATCTCAATATTGCGCAGAGAGAAGAGGTAACCTGCGGTATGAAACAGGAATAATGCCAGCTGTGTAATCAGCAATCTTAGAGAAGACAGGCTTAGCTATGTCGAAGTGGTGGCGGGGCGGATTGCACCATCCGCCATTCTCGCTCGATTCGTAGTAATTTGGTGGGCAATGGTTTGTTGCGGTGACAAGGAGAGATGGCTGCCCGGGCTTGCACCATTGAGGGTCGTCCACACATTTGATTTCATAGCATGCACCACATGCCTGTCCCTGGTTGAACAAAGCTTCGCTCAATGCTACTGTCTCCAGGCCATACCCTTTGTTCACCACATCATCGTAACCACACGCTCCCCCTACGCTCAAAAATTTTCCTCTGAAGTTACTACTAAAACTATAGCAATAGATTCAACATTCATCTACACTTTTGTATGATCTTAACAAGCTATATATAGGACACCATTCTCCGCTATTGTAACATTTAACAAGATCTAATATGCAATTCATGACATGAAAAAGAAAAAAAAAAAAAAGAAAAAAAGAAAAGCCATTTGGTATTTTGAAAAACGTGACACTATTATACTGAGAAATTAATTGGTTCAAACATTTGGCTGCTTGCTGCCTCTGCCTCTGCCTCTGGTGCCCTTATTTATTTATTTATTTTAAAGCATATCATCATGCACGTCTCTGTTATGGATAACGGCATTTGTCCAGCTGGACGTAAAAGTCAGCCAGGCTTACATGCATAAGAGTTTGAACGTGCACGAGAGTTTGTAAGGCAATAGCATTTCATAGTTCATACCAAACGTTCCGGAACCACCATCGTAGAAGGTGGCATGGGCATTAATCCAAGGGCCAGGCTTGAACTTCGGCCTGTGGTGCTTGTGGACAGGTGGATTTCGGCCATGTCCACTTCTGCCATTACCACGATGACCAGTCTCCCATGCTTGGACATGATCAGGCAGGAGTCCTCCAGCGACAAGGAGAAGAAACAAGAATCCCAAGAGAGCTCGCAAAGGCAATGCCATGGCTGTTACGACAAGGCCTTTGGCTAGTTTGGTCTCTCTTTAAACACAATTAAGGAGTTACTGACACATTTATACTTTTTCACCCTCTTCTTATTATTAGGGTACAGCGATATATTTGGCACTAGATTGTAGGTACACTTCTTATGGTTGTAATTCATTTGGGTAGTTTTAAGAGGGTTGTTGAGTTTTTCTCTCTCCGCCTCCATTTACAACCAGAAAATTCTCTCTGTTATTTATGCAGGGATTAACGGTTGCTAATTCGGGCTGTCGCAAGCAGGGCAATCATGAGCCATTGATTGTCCAACTAGTATTAAATCCTGTGAGTTCTGTTTTTGCTCCCATAATGGTGGTTGTGATGCACTATTTTCACCCATGGAATCTTAAGGTCATTTAAGTTTGACACAACTCATCATTGCTCAAAATGCGTCATTATGGAACCATCTAAGAGGAGTCTGAACAAATCAATGGGAGCTAGATGGAAAATCCTGATTTTCCTTTATGACTTCCACAAATTTTGTAACATAATAAAAATAAAAAAAAAAACGGAGAAACAAAACAGAACCAAGCGGCGAAACCAGGTTGCCTACCCATATATCGGAACTTCCATCTATTTAGACAATTCTATCCAATTTATATGGGTTCATCATCTTGTTTTTCCAGCTTTACTATCTAATGATTATTACTTCCTATCTTTTGTTTATATAATAAAGTACTCTATTATCCGTAACAAAAGAATGGACATACATACTTTTTGTACTATCTATAACAGAAATCAAACGCTATTAACATTGAAGTTGACACAACTCATTGCTCTCAAAAGTCTCAGGAAAAGTTATTAAACAAGATTCCGAGTTGATATAAGATCAAGAAAGCAAACAATCAGGGAGACGTTTGATTTTGCCTGATTATTTCCACATTAATTTGTTTCTAATTATAGAAAGAGAAACACTAAGAACAAGAAGCGACTATGAGATCAGATTGTCTGCGAAACTGCCACGTTATTTTTCCGCCACCTTGAAATAATTGAATAATAGTCAATTAGTCTAACAAATTGGTGAAACAGAAAAAGAAAAGTTCTGCTTAATAGCGATATATCAGTTGCTTGTATGCATCCTTATGCTTTGAGTAGAAGTCAATCTCAGCCTGCAAAAGAGAAATCTCATATAGCCTCAGAAATTAAGTTCAGATAATCAGATGTAAATTCTCATTCTTACTATTTCGCTTGATGTATATAGAGCTCCAAAGGACGGAAGTCAACTTGAAAGTATAGAACTTTTTTTTTTAACAAATAAAGGTTTATTTATTTCTATTTGTTGTCCTCCCGCTGATTAACCAATAAAGATTAACAAATAAAGACTATCTTAGATGTAGAAAAGCATGGTAAGTTTGGCAGGTTGAATAGTAAGCTTTTGAAGCATAGAAACGATTGTTAGAATATAGGATTAGTAAAATCAAGACCCTGCTGCATAGTTATAGGATTAGTAAAAAGTTTTAGAAGGCATACCTTGCGGACACCTTTAATGGCAACCAATAGCTTTTCACCGATTAGATCTGTCATGACATTGTCTTCATTGAGAGCTGCTAGAGATTCTGAAAGTGATTTTGGCAATCTTTGAAGTTCTGCACCAAGGCTAGAAGGATTTGTATCTGTTTCACATGGAAAGAATGTTAAGATGTTAGCTTACATTCAACATAGTGGAAGATACATGGAGAAATAGGCTAAGAGTACAATAGAAGGACATCATAATTTATAAGGAATTTAGGGGCATATGTTTTTTTTTCAGGCTTCATAATGTGAAAGAATACGTTAGCCTTACCAACAGGTTCCGGGAGACTAAGATGTCTCCGGAGCCCATCAATGCCAGCAGCAAGTATTGCAGCCAAGCCTAGGTGTGGATTTGCACATCCATCGAACGATTTAATCTCAAAGTTGCTCACATAGCCTTCTGAAATCCCAGGCGGACATGCAGCTCTCAGTGGGGCTTCTTTGTTCTCTTTTCCCCAGCATTGGTAAGCTCCACTCCAAGTATTGGGTTGTATCCGATCATAACTACAGGCCAAGGATGGTCGAACATAAGAAACTACAGTTCAACAGAAGTAGGAGGAGAAAAGAAAATGTGTGCATACATACAATTATTGACTACTTAAGATCAGAGTACAAAGTGGAAGAAGCTAGAACCTATTTGGAATTGGTGCTATAAACGCCAAAATTCGAGGAAGATGGTATAGAACACCAGCCATGAATTCCTCCCCAACTTTGGACATTCCATGCCGAGAGGATCCCATGAAGACATTTTTTCCATCTTGAAACAGACTGACATGCACATGGGAGCCAGAACCAATGTCTTCAAATGAATACCTGGACCAAGAGAAGTAACATGCAATTAGAAACAGTCGATTTGCTTTCCATCAATGAAATTTAAAACAAAAATGAAATTCTTGAGCCAAAAATTAAATTAAATAAATTCTTTCGAATAGCTTTACATTTCTACGTGTAGATACAAATAAAATAAATCAAAATTATCTACCATCTATAAGACCAAGGCAAATAAAACGTACTTGGGCACAAAAGTTGCCAATAACCCATGTTTCCTTGCTATGGCCTTAATGGTTTCACGAACAAAAACTAGGTTATCCGCAGCAAGTGTGCAAGATGCATGGCCCAGAACCACCTCAAATTGACCTTTCCCAGACTCCGCATGTACCTACGAAATGGGAAATACCAAATGAGAGACATGCTGATAAAGCTTGAACTGCAGCTTTCCCAAATGAAGACACGCAGAGAGCTCTAAACAAGGAAGGTCAACTACAAGAAATACAGGAAAGGGGGATGAAACTACCACGGTTCTTTTTTTCTTGAACATATTATTGGATTTAAGTGGAAATAAGTAAAATGATCTCAATGACTAGATGCATGATCACAATATCCTCATCCTTACAACTATTCTGTTCTGCTCGGGGTTATTAAGACTAATCTACCAAGGCCTACATGGCTAACTTTACAGAACAAAATTTTCTCAAGCACCTGTTCCACTGGAATTTTCATCGAATGCAGTGCAGCCACCACTTCTTGAAATATAGGGGAAGCAGCATCATAAGCAGATGTAGAGCTGTAGGGAGTTAAGTCAAATGGAACCCATTCTTCTTTCCCTTCCCTACAAAAGTTGGTAATGAAAACTTTGTAACAATTGGCCAAATTTCCTTTGTAGCATCGAAGTCACGACAAGGCTTCATCGAAGTCACAAAATGGCTTAGAGACTATTACTTCCATACCTAAGTACACTCTTCAACAGATAAAACTCATTCTCGAATCCTGCATTCATTACCTGGACAAATTCCGCAAAATTTTTAAATAAGAAGTCAAGTAAAATTTTTAAGTAAGAAGTCAAAGTGCTTTATATGTAAGCCAAACTACAAGACATACCAAGTTAAATTCTTCTTTCAGAATTTTTGAAACCCTTCGTAAGGCCTCTCTTGGGCAGTATTCCCATGGTTCACCAGGTTTGACATACATGTCAGCCAAAACCATTTCTTCTCGAGTTTCCCTGTCAAAGAAGATAGCGGGGTTTAATAAAACATATATGTCTAATGTTGCAACCAGTGCCAAAATAGACCAGATTAAGAAGAATTCAGAATTGATCTGAATAGTTTGAAATTATGAATTTAATAATTATCTGAATATTTTAAGTAAATGCAAAGGCTAGGAGATGAACACAAGATACACTTGATAGCTGATATCAAGTTGAACATCGATGTATATATTACTGTAAGTCTGTAACCTATAAATTTAATCAGAGCTTAGCAACCTCCCAAAAATATGAGTTTCTGTCATCACACCGTCCCCTGAATTAGTTTGCAAGCTATAGTTAAGTATACAAACTTAAACCATTTTGACTTAAAACCATTTTCACGAGCCAATATATGACCCACATTCCATGTTATTGCACAATTAATCAAGTTTCATCCTCATGCAATCTACTTTTATATCTTATCATTTTATTCATCTTACATTTTCAGTCTTTAGTTTGCGATGACCAAATTTAACTTATTTTAGGATTCCATAAGGACTTTTGACTCTTAGGAACGACAGATAGGAGATTTTTGATATTCAAATAATCAGTTAAATCCTCCCAAAAGCATTTTTATACCAGGGAATTCTCCTTCTGGTTGATAAATCAGGTATCAATCTGATCTCACCAACTCCAGTCAATTTAGACTCTTCAGCCGGACCATCAGTACAAGAAGGCATGCCCATTGAAGCGCAAGTCAAACCAACACCATTCCTCCAAACAACATCCTGAAAGCGCGCTGCAGGGACAACCTGAAACAATGATGGGAAGACTGCTTATTAGTACAAATTTTCTATTTTTTTGACATGATTAATTGGTAAAAGTCTTGGACATTTTCTTTTTCCACTCACCTATAAAAAACTTAGAGATTAAATTCTGTTTTCCAGTCAAGAGAATAGTTATCCGAGTTTAAGTTTACGAATAGTTCTATAGTAAAACATTTGCTATTAGGAAAAAAAACAAAAATAAGTAAAAATAAGTAAATAGACTGGCCTAACATGAAGACCAAAACTGTATCTAAGACTCAATAAAACGGAAGAATTACAAAAATAAAGAAAACTCACGCGGCAACGTTGTTGTCCAGACGCATCAACCCAGAGAATACGAACTAGTGTGATGCCATTTAGGGCATCAGTCTTAATCGTCACAGGAATACGAGATATGCTATTTTCTGATCCAAAAGATTTCACAGGTAACTTAATTTTGTAAAATTTGATGGCATTTCCTGAAAAGATGTCTTTAGCAGCTTCAACAGCTTCACGAATAGAGAGATCTCCATCAAGACAAGCATCACGTAGGGCAGAAAAGATGACATCACGTGCCTTTTTGGCACCTGCAAACAGCAAGTAATAGCTTGAAACGATAGTGCACAAATGTGGCCATTGTCCTAAATTAGATAGCAATCAGTATCAACTTTGACACACCTAAGTAAAATGTTTCAGGAAACGCATAGCCATCAGAGCTAAACATTACCTGCAAAATTGTTTACGTTAAGCATGAAATGTATTACTAGTCATGACAAGCCGAATAATATTGAGAAAAGCACAAAGAAGAAAGAATTGTCGTGTTTCGATATTCAAGATTCCCATGGAAATTGACCCCCAGGCGGGGGGAGAAAGAAGAAAGGAGATAGTACACAAAACTGCAGATAGCTCAAAAAGAGTGCACGGTTACTTAGTTTTATCAATAAATGAGCATTTCTTAATATTTTTTTCATTAATCGAAACTTGAACGATTATGTGAAATTTACGTAAGCAGAAAATTTACGTGCAACCGTGTTTTAGAGTAGGGGTACTTGTTCCACATTGCTATTTGGTTTTCTGCATTTGTCCTGTTTTTAACGCCTCAGACCAAATATGTTTGTACCTTATTTATTGGAGCTAGCTCCAAAAGTTCTTTGACTGAAGATAACATCCCATGGACACTGAGCTTAGGAACAGCCAAGCCGAAGTCTAGGTACACCTGCAAGTGAATACTTTTATTCTCAGTGAAACGTTTGAGTTAAAAACCAAGATTCAGTAAAAGATGTTATCGCAGGCAAAGATGTTTCACCTGGGAATAAACAGAGGCTAAATGTGACGCTTCCTTAGAAAATGGGTATGATGCATGTAAAAGAACTATACGGCATTTAGAAAATCTCTTGTCCTCAAGGACATCTCGGAGATGGAGGGGGTTGGACAGCCTCATATCCAGATCTGTGTCTCCGAAACTAGTTTCGAGTGAAATGCATCATTTATCAATAAATAGACAAAGTATAGCTAAATCATTTTACGCGCCTGAACGCTCTTCATTATAGTGAGCATCAGACAAAAATAAAAATTTCGAATCTTTAAAATTCAATGGTGATTCTCAAAAGCGAACCAAGAGGGATTCGCCTCTCTCAGTAACATATTTATATATCTGGAAAATCATAAACAGGGGGCTTAAACATAATACACTTCAACTAGTACTAGGAATTCACTTAAGCATACTTGCAAAAGGGGAGAAAAAAAAATTTAGCATGCGTACTCGGTTTTTTAACTAGAAGCAGATTCCATTTCGCATTAAACTTCCAGACAGCAATCATGAATCCAAGTTTTCATTTCTTTTCCAGTATATCCCAAACAGAGTAAAATGAAGAACCATGTAAAAGTTTCATTATCTAAAATTACCCTGTGTGTATCTGCATTGGCAAGTCTAACTGTTGAGCAACCTCCAAACTTTGAGTGAAGATATAATCAATAAAGTTCTTGTTAGCTATGCGGACAGGTTTATTAGCTGGAAATAAAAAACAGTTAGTGAAGAACCTGGTGATCCCTGAGAAAGCCTAATACACGTGCTATACTCACCTCGTAAAGTTTCAGTAAGACCTTCCTCAGCATCACTTTTTAAAACATTTGGTTTGATTTCTAGACCACCGCGGTACGCAGCTATGCTTTTCAAGCCAAAAATCTCACCCGCAACTGTAATAATCAAATAGCTAAGGAAATCATCACAAGCCAGGGTAACCCTTTTTGGTTATTTTAGACAAGGTGAGGTAAAATCAAAAACTAAATTAAAGGATATGATTTCAGCTTTCCGACAAATGTCTCAGTGAACCTATCCAATGTCCAAGAAGATCCACCAGGCAATTCCTAAAGAACCCAGAAAAGAAATGCATTTTAAATGAACAAAATAATTCCAAATGACTGTAACACGAATACCATGAGTAAAAGCATGGCAGAAAAGTATCTTACTTCATCTAGAATTATCTCAGCCAAACGTTCAATTCTCAATATTCTGCCAACAAATGGCGCAAAGGCTTTATGCCACTCTATGTCATGTTCTTTTGGGAGCTTTATACCATCATCGATGAGTATGGCAGAGATTTTCGCAGCCTTGAAGCATGTTGAGCTTATGGACTCCAATCCATTTGCCCTGCGAAATTCTTCAATGCCATGCAAGGAATTTTCACATCCATAAAGTTCAGCTATATCCTTCAGATTTCTCTGTCATATAGTAACAAATTTGCTTAATAAAAATCACAACATCGTCTTAAGTTAGTTCCAAAATTTGGCATAAGAAATTAACATCAGTGAATAACTTATTCTAGCCCAATCAACTGCGAAAAGAACATTCCGCGCAAACAGGTCAAAATCTGGAGGTAATGCTTAGCAAACTTTGTAGCAAACTTTGTTTCAAGTTCGTAGAAGTGTTGACAACACAGAGCTTGCACATTGTTGACAAAGCAAAGTAGAAAATTGCTACAGGCACCCGTGTGCTTAGCAAACTAATAAAGGTGAATCACCTCCCCAAATTTGCACGTGAATCTCACATTTCTATTATTGTGTTGCTAAGCACACATTAAGCATTAAAAAAAATTAAAAAAAAAAAAAAAGTACCAGCAAAGGCACGTTGCTCGACGTGTACACTCCACTATTTAAAAAAAAAAATAAATCATCAAAAATATGAAAACTGAGTGCAACTAGCACTCTCTAAAGACGAATTATTTACTACATTCACCAATCAATCCTTCACGCTTGTTAATTGCATTTATTTTGGTACCCTGAGACAATCCCTGGCACAGTCATTATCTCTACTGACATATACCATATCTATTTCTCACCAATTATCAAAAGAGGGTTTTTTTTTTTTTTTTTTTTTTTTTTTTGCACAGAATTGTCAAAAGAGGATTACTTTGCATCAACAACAACTCAATCTCAATATTACAAAAAGAAAAATGAAAAATCAAGAACTTTGAACGTGCAAAAAATGAAGAACGCGAAACATTTAGCTTCAATTTAAGCAAAAGCAACACTAATTTAAAATATAAAAAAATAATAATAATTAAAAAAAAAAAAAAAAGGCAGTAAGAGATGTGACTTGAGTTTGATGAGATTCTAACAAAGTTTGAAGAGTGACTTAAAAGAAAGCATGTGAACAAGATTCTGACCTTGACGGAGATGGAATGGACTGCGTAGGTCAACGCGTCGCCATGAGCTTCGGAGAAGCCACCGATGAAGGGGAAGGCAGAGTCGAGAGCCACTATATTGTGGGCGTGACCGTCTACGAGCTCAGCCGCTTCCACTGCCTCCCTCAGCTCCGAGAAATCCATCTCTCTCTCTCTCTCTCTCTCACTCTCTCTCTCACTTTCTCTCTCTTTCGAGAAAATCCTGTGGAGCCGAGAAAATCCAAGAGGAAAATCACGTAAATGCAAGAAAATGGCGGTCTCTGACTTTCTGTGTTGTACCGTAGTATTAATAGTATTGTATTATATCATATAATTTTCGGAGGTTTCGCGTTGAAACCCAATTTTAACCGTTTTGGAGTACCCGACTACTGTAACTACTAACTTCTAGAGACCACTATTGGCTAATTTGAAATTTTTGTTTGAGTTGAGACAAAATATCCGAGCCTTTGACCAATCAGCACCTTCGGACGTCGCCTTTAATTAGTCAATTATTATTGTTATTAAAAACTATTAATTTCGTATCAAAATTTCTTACGGAGATAGCGAAATCATAATAAAAAAAAAAATGAAAGGGATCTATAACTCAGAAAATCACGCAAAGTAACGTGGCTTATCTCAATAAATGTAGTGATTATACTGAAGTCCGAAGATACATACATAGGGCCATTACTAGTCCCGGAAGATAGTACGTTAGGACCTACTAAATTCTTAGATTTTTTTTTTTTAAGAAAATTTGGTGAAAGACCTATCAAGTTTTAAACTCCTACCCTTAAATTGGCACACATATCTCTTAAATTTTAGACCAACTGAGCTAATCTCAGTTGGCTTAGGATTTAGCATGAGTTGATTACGAAAAGGATAATATAATCAAAGGTTTCTAATCCTTTTACTTATAAATATCCAAAAAATTACAAAAATATAGAAGTCCAAATTTTTTCAAAATTTCATATGATTTTTATTAGAAAAATATATTTTTTAAATTTTTTTTAAAAAATATCATTTTCCAAATGATTATTGGTTGCCAATTTTTAAAAACTGATTACCAGTTATTAGCTACCAGTCATATACTAGTTATAAATACCTTTAATTACTAGTTACCAATTTCTGAAAACTGATTACAAGTTACTATTTTAAAAAATATTATTTTGCTAAATTTATTTTTTTAAAATGATATTTTATAATAAAAATTATACAATACCTTAAAAAAATGCTAATCACCGTATTTTTTATTTTATTTTTCCTGAAATACTATATAATGTCTAATTTTCCTGATAATCAATAAGGATTTCGGATAAAAGTACTAGCTATATATATGTCCATGAAGAAATATATTTATATATGTTGGCAAATTTTCTAACTCTATCCCTCTATATCAACGTCAGTTGCTCTTAAAAGTGATATCTACCACCGTTACCTGCCAAAAAGATCTAGTTAAATTAAATTTCAGATTAAGAATATATAAATTGCATATTACTCATTAATTAGCCATTTTCTATAAGACACACCAAAGAAAGAAAAAAAAGAGAGAAAAAGGCTTCCGTCAATAAGAATAAATGACCATTACTCCCTTTAAATCAAATTAAATTTAGCAATAATATATTAATGAAATGTTTATATTCTTCCTATTGACATCGGTTATTTAAACATCTATGCAATAACTGACATGTAATTTTTTATCTAAAAATTATGTGTATTTTTTGTTTTCAAATCCTATAAATAATGAAGTTGTTTTCTTTGTTGAATATGGTGGGCATACATAATTTGGAGGAGGAAGATATTCAATTATGTCGAAAATTAGATTTCAAAAATGAAGATACAATGTTATCTCCAAACTTTACTGTAATGTCGAAAGATGAAAAGGAATCCGGAACTACAAGTAAAGAAAAAATAAATATAGAATTAATTTATTCAAAATTTTTTGATGAAGTGATACTAAAAGTCAATATGGAGTTTGACACAAAAGAATAAGCCTTCAATTTTCTACAATGCTTATGCTTATAAGGTAAGTTTTAGTATTCGGCAAAGTAAAATACATATAGATGTAGATAGGAGGATAACAAATAGAATCTTCAGTTTTTCTAGTGAAGGTCATGTGAAAAACTATAAACAACAAGTTATATAGTGAAATCTAATCAGCTTGAAATAAAGTTTGATTATTTAACAAGAATGAAAGTCATTTCTTGTCAAATTGGTAAATATCGTGTAGTTGAATTTATTGTTGAACATAGACATAAGGTATCAAGCCCTAACAAAAGTCATTTACACAAACCTTATTTCAAGTTTCTTCTTCTTGCTGACATCGCTGGCTGAGGACGCGTCCTTCGGGAGCTTCTTCTCCGCCCTGGGCTTCTTCTCTGCCGCCGGGGCCTTCTCCGCGGGCTTCTTCTCGGCCTTCGGCGCCATTCTCGAGAAGTTTTGGGGCCAAACGATATGGTGGAAAAGGAATGTGAGAGTGAAGCGTCGGCTAATTCGGTTTTGGTTTTGGTTTTGGTTTTGGTTTTGGAATTGGATTTGCGATTGTATATATAGTTTTGTGGGGAGGGATGTGATTGGTGGAATTTGGTTGACACGGATTGAGGACTTCTCTACCGTTGGATATAACCAATCGACGGCCAATCAAGATTGGAAATTAAAGTATTCTATTATTCTGAACGACGCCGTTGGATGGCAACAACTAAACTTGAGCTGTTGAACATCATGTGAACGACATCGTTTACTCGGGACCCAATTACCCAAATTTCCACGATCTTTTAAAAGTAATAATTTGTCCCCTCACACGGTTAAAACTCGGTAATATTACTCCTCAAAAATAATAATAATAATAATAATAATAATAAAATAATATCACCCCTCTCTTATTTATTTTTCTTGAAAATATACTCCACCAAATAATAAAATGACCAAATTATTTATTTCTACCTGCTAAATTGGCATATTGTGGAGGGATCGAGTTGTGGAGGTTTGCTCGGGGGTTCTTAACAATAAAGAAAATGTTAGAAAGCTCAATCATGCGCACGTAGTTCTTATTCCGCTTGAAACCGACAAAGCAGATTTATCTGTGGTGACTAAATCAAAAGACGAGGATGAGAATAGTATGTCATAGTTTTAACAATGCGAAGTCCCGAGTCTTCTAAAACAAGGTGAAAAAAAGAAACTGATGCATCTCACAACTTTCCTTTTCTGCTAGACTTACAAATCAACAATCTTCATATAGGACTTGGTTTCAATTCTATTCTTCTTTGTGGGAATGCAATTTCTTTTCTTAAGGTGTGATGCTTCTTTCATGTACTCATATAGATTCTTATAGGCCTTTTTAAGATACGATTGATAATATAGAGCATCAAAGAAGACAAAACAAATGCATACCAGATGAAAGGTCCTGTTCATCTGAGTGATTAGAAGCAGCAGTTCTCTTAACCGACTCCTCATTGCTCAATACCTGGTGTTCACGTTGTTGCAAGTCCTGCAATAGGTGTTGATGCAATATGGTATAAAAATCCAAAACTGTGTTGATAGAAGTAACACAATCAAACCTCAATTTTCTTTTTAACTCCCATATCCAATTTCACATAGGGTTTCTAAAACTAAAATCATGGGTACTTTGATTCTTGAGAAAGACTCATAAACAATTGTTCGGTTCAACATAAAACAAGTTTGAAATTACTGCTTAAACAAGAGAGAGTCTGAGAATATAATATACCTCAGCAGACCACCACATATGCAACACTTACCGGAGATACAAGGAGAGCCTTTGTTTCTGCAACATGGGATTTCTTCGGGGTGTAATCCAATGTCCAGAAAACATCATTCGAGTCTTTTCCAACTTCCCTTTATAAAGTAAGATGAAGGTATTGTTAGGGAATAACCTCCCCAATAGACACACAATAGTAGAAGCGATAAAATAAATGAATAGGACACACAAAATTAGCGTGGTTCACCAAATTGGCNTTCCGCTTGAAACCGACAAAGCAGATTTATCTGTGGTGACTAAATCAAAAGACGAGGATGAGAATAGTATGTCATAGTTTTAACAATGCGAAGTCCCGAGTCTTCTAAAACAAGGTGAAAAAAAGAAACTGATGCATCTCACAACTTTCCTTTTCTGCTAGACTTACAAATCAACAATCTTCATATAGGACTTGGTTTCAATTCTATTCTTCTTTGTGGGAATGCAATTTCTTTTCTTAAGGTGTGATGCTTCTTTCATGTACTCATATAGATTCTTATAGGCCTTTTTAAGATACGATTGATAATATAGAGCATCAAAGAAGACAAAACAAATGCATACCAGATGAAAGGTCCTGTTCATCTGAGTGATTAGAAGCAGCAGTTCTCTTAACCGACTCCTCATTGCTCAATACCTGGTGTTCACGTTGTTGCAAGTCCTGCAATAGGTGTTGATGCAATATGGTATAAAAATCCAAAACTGTGTTGATAGAAGTAACACAATCAAACCTCAATTTTCTTTTTAACTCCCATATCCAATTTCACATAGAGTTTCTAAAACTAAAATCATGGGTACTTTGATTCTTGAGAAAGACTCATAAACAATTGTTCGGTTCAACATAAAACAAGTTTGAAATTACTGCTTAAACAAGAGAGAGTCTGAGAATATTTTATACCTCAGCAGACCACCACATATGCAACACTTACCGGAGATACAAGGAGAGCCTTTGTTTCTGCAACATGGGATTTCTTTGGGGTGTAATCCAATGTCCAGAAAACATCATTCGAGTCTTTTCCAACTTCCCTTTATAAAAGGCATTGTTAGGGAATAACCTCCCCAATAGACACACAATAGTAGAAGCGATAAAATAAATGAATAGGACACACAAAATTAGCGTGGTTCACCAAATTGGCTACGTCCACGGAGCTGCTGCAGATTTTCACTATTGGGAGAAAAAGAACCTTTATAAGTGTTTACACTCAACACTCTCAACTCACACCCCCGACCCCGAATACACCCAAGAGAAAAAACTGTATTTTTCTCTTAACTCTCAAGAATAAAAACTCTCAATTTTTACTCTCACTTTACACTTGGTGTATTTCACTCTTTTTTAGGATGAAAACAAATGAGCAATAGGGTCCCTATTTATAGTTGAGGCTCACCAACCCTTTACATATTTTTTATCACATTTTCTATATATATCACACGAATTGTACACGGTTTCTACCGTGTATTGTTTTGGCTAGTAAGAGCATTAAATGCTCAATACACGGATTGATAACCGTGTTTCTTTTGCTAGCGCATATCAAGAGCAATTAATGCTCTTTTCCTTTTCACACGTTAACAATCTCCCACTTGAAGACTAATTTCAATTATGTCTTCACACTCGATCAATGCAGCAACTCATCTCCTTATTCTTACTCTTGCAAGCCAACTGAAGCCGAACACAACTTCAGTTTATCAATGGTCACCGTCTTCGTTAACATATCAGCAGGATTCCGATTACCATAAATCTTCTCAAGAGCTATAACTCCATCTTCCAAAGCTGAGCGTATAAAATGGTACCGAACCTGTATATGCTTTGTCCGAGCATGATAAACAGGGTTCTTCGCCAGATGAATAGCACTTTGACTGTCACAATGCAAAGTGCTCTTCCCATAATTCTGACCCAGTTTCTCCAAGAAACTCTGCAACCATATCAACTCCTTACTTGCTTCTGTCACAGCAACATACTCCGCTTCAGTAGTAGAGAGCGCAACGATCTTTTGTAATTTTGAGACCCAGCTGACTGCCGTACCACCTAACGTGAATACATATCCAGTAGTACTCTTCCTGCCGTCTACATCACCAGCCATGTCAGCATCCACATAGCCTTGTAAAGCCAAATTTGATTTTCTGAAACACAAAGCTTTGTCTGTGGTTCCTCTCAAATATCTAAGAATC
>JXTB01000268.1:6406-25823 GCA_002914805.1 Parasponia andersonii | reverse complement strand
TATAACTTACAGTCCTAATGTTAAGCTTGATGTGAGGCATGTTATTCAACAGTTGCTGAACTTGCCCCATGAAGCCTCTCACTCTAAATATTTTGGGCTTCCCTCTGTTCTCGATCGAAATAAAAGAAGCTCTTTTAACATAGTTAAGAAGAGGCTATGGAAGAAACTGCAATTATGGAAAACTAAACTCTTTTTTAGTGGTGGTAAAGAAATTCTCATAAAGGCTGTAGCTACAACAATCCCATCATACACTATAAGGGTCTTCAAGCTCCCAGTCACTCTTTATCAGGAGCTCCAATTCTTGATCACTAGATTCTAGTGAAGTGGTAGCCCGAATGAGAAGAAGATACATTGGAGTTGTGGGGACAATTTATGCAAAGCTAAAAATAAGGGAGGTATGGGTTTTAGAGATTTTGTTGCTTTTAATAAGACTTTATTGGCCAAACAAGATTGGAGGTTGATTCAATTCCTAGAAGCTCTTATTGCACGAGTTCTCAGATCCAAATACTATCCCCGTACTTCATTTCTAGAGGCTCAGTTGGGGTAAGGACCATCCTACATTTGGAGGAGCCTAATTGGGTTAAGAGGTTCTTAATCTTGGAATTAGATGGCGCATAGGAAATGAAAACAATGTGAGAATTTTCACTGATACATGGTTGCCTCAGCCGAGTACTTTTCATATAATGTCAATTAGGCAGTTAGTAATCTTTAAATTAACAATTCTCGTCGTCGCTGGAATGAAGAATTGATTAATGCTACACTCTGGACAATTGATAGAGAGCTTATTTCCAGTATTCCCTTCGGGGGGTTCCAATATAGATGACTTGTTTATTTGTCACTTCGACAAAAATGGAATTTATACTGTTCGGCCTGGGTACACAGATATTATGAGCATGGCTGTTGATTTGAGGAGTTCTCATCCGGGAACATTAAACATTTGGTGGCGCTTCTTATAAAGGCTCAATATACCAAATAAAATAAAGATTTTCACATGGAGATGCTACTATAATATCCATCTGGCCTTCAAGAACTTACGTGGGTCAGGAATTAATATTCCACATGTTTGTAGGCAGTGCAAGACAGAAGTGGAATCGATGTGGCATGCGCTGATGGGATGTGATGTTAATAAAGAATATTAGTACCTGACCAAATGGTGGAGCAAGCTTGAAAGTTTCGGGGTGATTTGATGGAAGCTTTTCTGCTTCTCTTTTTTGGGGATATCGAAAAGCACGACTTTGAGATGTTATGTACTTTACTATGGTACATTTGGTGGGGAGAGAAACAAGTTCGTTCAAAATCAAGTGTATAAGGACCCCAAGGATGTTATGGAAGATGCAAGACGTTCTTTGTTCGAATTCCATCATGTGCTCAATATTATTGATACTTGCAGGAACCCGACCAGAAGCCCTAATGTGAAGTGGGAGCATCTAGGACTTGGGAAGTTGAAACTAAATGTGGATGCATGAGCATGCTTTAGTAATACTGATTTTATTAGGATGATTGTAATAGGCTGGTCATAGCTATCTTCTATCGAAAGTTGTCGGGAACTCATGAACCTTTAGTTGCAGAGCTTCTAGCGATTAGGACACGCCTGTTGTTTGCTATAGAGTATGCTCTCGTAATAGATATTAACAAAAGTGACTGTTGTTCCGCCATTATTTTGGTTTAGTCTTCCAGTGGTCGTTCTTCTTCTATTCTCATTGCTAACGATATGGTTTCATTACTATGAGAAGCGGATGGTGGCTCGTGTCGTTTCTTCCCTTGTACCAGGAACGAAGCGGCCCATACATTTGCTAGAAATATTATCTCTTGTGATTCAAATTGCTCTTAGTTTCGGGATATACCCGGTTGTATAGCCACTATAGTGGCCGCTTATTCTCTGTTTTAATGGAACTGCCGTGTTTTATTTCCAAAAAAAAAAAAAATAGTGCATGATAAAAATCGCTCCGAAAAAAAAATAGTATAAGATTTTCTTCTTCTTTTTTTTTTTTTTTTTTCAATTTTTGGAAGAGTTAGTACATGACAATATTGTATATTACTGGCAATTATGTCAAGGGTTTCAATTACCGGGGAAAAAAAATCAAATCTTCATGCAGCATTGCATTGCAGAAATTCATGATGAAATTTCATGAAAGCTTTCAATTTCTAGATTATCATTAGCCTTGCCCTTGCCTTTCTCATTAAACAGAAAAGTTTAAGAGAAATAGTTGATCAGTTCTATATCTTATGAAGTTTATGCTAATTCAAAAATTATCAAGTCAACCCAAAGGTTTACAACCGTATGAAAAAAATACCTATTGGCTTCAATTAATAAACAATTTATTCTTTACATAGCCAAACTGNCCCGCTAGCAGATATTGTCCGCTTTGCCACTTGGACCAAACCGTCCTCCGCAGCTCACGGTTTTCAAAACGCGTCTGATAGGGAAAGGTATCCACCCCCTTATAAAGAGTGCTTCGTTCCCCTTTCCAGCCGACGTGGGATTTCACACAAACTGATTAGATAACCCAGTGACCCCGACAAGCATAATAAAAAATTTGTTGTTTTTCATATTTCTATTTATCTTTGATTTTGTCATGTGTAATCTATTAAATATACAATCGATTATGCTCCCTAAGGCTCCCTCATTAGAATTAGAAGAAGAAGACTACAATGCATATAAGTGTAGAATAGTATGCGAGCCCAGCTGTAACTGTGGAGTACTATATTGCTGTAATTGTAGCATCAAGTACAAGGTCGTCCTACTCAGTGCGAATGGCATATGGATGACCTTATATCTCGTGCCCTAATCTTCTCTTCAGAGACAGAGCAATAGAGCTTATCGGTATTTGATTTTTTAGTGTACTTATATTTGTAGCATCTCACATCTGTTGCAAGTAATGGAATTCTATACTTCCCATTTCGGGATAAGAAGTATAAAGGAATTATTATGTTCGATCCATCGGAGAAATGTACAACTAAATGATGTTGTTTCATTACTTGCCCAAAGAGTTTGGTCGTGGCTGGCGGGCTAATGAGCATAAGTCATGCTTTGGAGTTGTTTTGGGGAGACTACGACTATCCTAATTTTTTTGAGATAAGAAGGTCGGCTCCTTTGTTTTGAAACTTGGGAATTAGACAATACAACCACATATTCGTCTTTGTCTTGTGATTTTTTTCACCATATTCATTTAGAAAGAAAAAGACACAACCTATGTCTGATTGCTTTTCATCTAGAAGATGGAGAAACGTTTTTCTTCACACACATACGTGGTGACCATATCAATATTTTCTTATACAAGATTAGGAGAGAAAAGCTTGAATATGTTGGCGAATTTCTAAACAGAAATTATTCGACACTCAATGTATGTGTGTACACTCTTGTGCATCCTTGATGGCTTACTTCAGTTCCTTCCCTGCCGAGATCAAGCTAAGAAGCACCCTATTTATTTTACTTCAAACCTTTGTATTTTTTTTTTAACTTTCTTTCTCTATTATGAGTGATAACAGAAGTGTAACTGTTATTATATTATCAAAAATTAATTGTTTTGTAGCATTCTAATATAAATGACAAATATATAAGTGATGGGATGTTTCTGACCATTGGTAAGCTAATGTTTTTACCATTGCTGAATTTTGATCAATAAGAATAGTCTTAAGTTTTTTTACCTGACATTACCTTAGCAAAAGTGTCAAATAACCAAACAAACATTTCAATAGTTTCTTCATAGAGTAGTGCAGTTTCAAAGATAGTAAGAATAGTCTTAAGCTTTTTACCTGACATTACTTTAGCAAAATTGTCAAATAACCAAACAAACATTTCAATAGTTTCTTCATATAATAGTGCAGTTTCAAAGATTGTAGTTTGCGTGTGATGATTTATTTTTATACACCAAATTTTGAAATTACAGAGATATATGGATACCTCGACCTTGATCAATTCTAAGTGAAAATTCAAAAACTTCAATAGTTTCTAATGATAACCCTAAGAATTTTTTTTTTCTCTCTCTCACTCACTTTTCTCTTATTTTTTGTGGTAATCGCTAAACTAATATTTTTCAGCAAGTGAATGTAACATACAAAAGAGAGGAAAGAAGCGTATGAGTAAATTTGACCAACCCTATAGGCCAGGGCTGGCCAAAATTCTGTATGTCCTAAAGGGTATGACAGTAGGCACTAAAGGGCCACTACCTTTTCTGCCTATTTCTCTTTTTATATAAGAACCCAAAAAATTGTTTAAGCTCAATTTGTTAATCTCATACAACGCAAGATGTTAGTACAGGTTGAGAATCTAAATAGACTTATTTATTTCAAGCTCTGGTAGTCAAAGGCCTCAATTCTACTTAACTCTTAATATAACTGGGCTTGTACTACTAGTTATGGATTTATTCTACTAAAGGTTTAAATTGTACTTTTGAATTAAATAAGTATATAAGACACTTTATTATTAAAATTATGTCTATTAGATAATTAATATTTGTATTTATATCCCCACATGAATATTAATAATTAGAGCTAGGTAAAATTACCATTTTACCTATTCAATTATATCTTTTAATTCCTTAATATAAGATTATATTTAATGGATGATCAGATTTATGGAAAGTCTTCAATTAATGAAATATGTAATTTTATTAATTATTTAAGTAACGTTTAAATCATCCAAGCTCATATAGTTTCTCAAGGTAGTATTCACTTCTCTATATAATGAATTTGTAAATTTCATATCTATAAACATATATTCTCAATGCTCATAATAATGCATTATCAAAATATCAAGGTCTATATCATTAATTTCTTAATCCGTACCTTTTAACATCTCAAATAATATAAGTTATAAATACAGGTTCATTACTTATTTTAGGATTAAGAGAGACATGCGTTTATTATCAGGTTTGTAATAATTCATTCTTATTAATGATACTTATTACAAGAACAAATTTCACATGTTCTTTGTTCAATAATTATATACCAAGACTTTTTTCACATAGTTATACCAATATACAGCTTCGAAACCAGAAAAGAATATATAGACATTCAAATCTGCACTGCTCAGGTCCCTAGGAAGCAATTATCAAAGTGAGTAGCTTAAAAGGGAGAACGAGCTAGAGGTGTAAGACCAAGGTAGCGCATTATCCTAAATCGACGAACTTTCCTTTACGGTTTCAGTGAAAATGTAATGTCCTGCAAAAGAATGCATTCCAGTTCATAAATAAAAGAAACAGCAGGAAAGTGATTCACTCATGGTGGTACTGAAATTTGGTAGCAGTAACTTTCATCGAAGTGAAGTTTCGGCAAGTTTTTTCCCGTTTTGAGTTCCTTCAATACATATGCACCATTGTCGAGCGCTTTGATTACCTCGTAGGGTCCGATCCAATTGGGGTCCAGTTTCGAGGAATTCCCTGTTCTGGCTTTTAGGACCCAATCCCCAGCGTCGAATCGTCGGGCACTAACCTTTTTAGCGTAGTAAGACCTTGCTTGCTGGTGGTATGAAACCAGGTGGATCAAGGCCATGTTTCTTGTTTCTTCTAGGAGGTCTGTGTTATGGCTTAACTGGCACTCGTTTAGGGGGGGATCCTTTACCACTTCGGAGCGGAGGGTCGGGAGGCCGACCTCGGTCGGGATCACAGCCTCTGATCCGTAGACCATGGTAAATGGCATTCTCCTAGTAGACCTCCGCTCTGTAGTTCGATGGGCCCACACAACGGCTGGCAGTTCTTCTAACCACTTGCCTTTAGCCTCCTACAAGTTCTTTTTGATATTGTTGAATATGGCTTTGTTCGTCACCTCTGCTTGACCGTTCCCTTGAGGGTAGTTTACGGAAGAGAAACTGAGCCTTATATCATACAGCTCGCACAACTCCTTAAGCTTGGCATTTTGGAACTGTGTGCCATGGTCGGCGTTTATCTCCTTTGGGATTCCGAATCGGCAGATTATGTTCTTGTAGATGAAGTTAATCGTGTCTGCCTTATTAACTGTTGTATAGGCTTCAGCCTCTACCCACTTGGTGAAATAGTCTGTGGCCAGCAGGACGTATCTCTTCCCTCCTGGACTTCTGGGGAGCTCTCCGACAATATCCAGACCCCACTTGGCAAACGGCCAAGGAGTTATGTTTGAATGGAGAATCTCTGTGGGTTGGTGTTTCATCGGGGCGAACCTCTGGCATTTATCACATTTTTTTACGAATTTGGTTGCTTCCGTCATCATGTATGGCCAAAAGTATCCGGCCGTTAGAGCCTTGTGAGCAAGGCTGCGCCCGCCTAAATGGTTGCCACATACTCCCTTGTGGATCTCCTCCATCAATTTTTGTACTTCGACGGGGCCTATGCAGCGTAGCATCGGACCCATTGTCGATCTCCTGTATAACTGTTCACCCACCATTGAGTACCTGGCAGCTTTTAGTCTGACTGACCTTACTTCCCAAGGGTCTGTGGGCAGGTTCCCCAACGTCAAATATTGCGTGATGGGCCTCATCCACCCTTCGTCAGCAGCACTAGTTGCGAACACGTGGTGCGCAGGGGTCTGCAGGGGGTCTGTCATGCCTCCGCCGTCTAGAAGAACCTCTATACTTTCAGCGGTGCCCCCCGATTGATGCATTCTTAGCTAGCCCGTCAGCCCTCTGGTTCTTCTCCCTAGGGATCGGCTCGATATTGAAATTGGCAAAACGGGCTTTTGCCTCCATCACCTTGGAGAAATAGCTGTGCAACCTCGGCTCTTTTACTTCAAAGTCCCCCCTGACCTGACCCGCGATCAACTGCGAGTCGGTCTTCACGGCGATGTCCTCTACCCCAAAATGTAGTGCCAACTCGAGGCCTTGCAATAATGCCTCGTACTCTGCCTCATTGTTAGTCGCCTGGAAACCGAGCCTCAGTGCTTTCTCAACCTTGAGGCCCGTTGGGGTCTGTAAGACTATCCCGATTCCTGACCCCGAGGCATTCGTGGATCCGTCCGTGTGGAGCGTCCAGGTTGAAGGGGGGTGAAGCTGTGACATTTGATTCAGGCCATGCTGCTCGCCAAAGGATTCGATTTCCACCAGAAAATCTGCCATGACTTGCCCTTTCTTTGCCGTCCGAGGCTGATACTCGATATCATATACCCCCAGCTCGATGGCCCATTTGGTCAGTCGTCCCGACAGATCTGGTTTGGCAATGATTTGGCGGATGGGGAAGTCCGTATATACAGTGACCGAGTGTGCCTCAAAGTACTGCCGGAGCTTCTTTTTAGCGTTGACCAGTGCAAGGACTAGCTTTTCTGCCACACTGTATCGGGTTTCGGCGTCTAGGAGTATGCGGCTTATATAGAACACCGGCTTTTGTTTACCGTCTTGCTCGATGAATAGTACAGCGCTGATCGCTACTTCGGACACTGCTAAATAAGTGTACAGACGCTCCCCTTTCGACGGGGAAGCCAGGATAGGTGGGCGACTCAGATACAGCTTGAGGTCTGCCAATGCTTTGTCCTGTTCTTTCCCCCAGATGGCCGTAGAGTTTCTCCTCAGGCATTGGAAGAAAGACTTGCATCGGTCAGACATCTTGGATACGAATCGGCTGAGGGCGGCTACCTTCACTGCCAGGCGTTGGACCTCTCGAACGGATGAGGGCCTCTGCACATTTGCGATCGAGGTCAGCTGGGTCGGATTTGCTTCAATACCCCTCCGGCTCACGATATGTCCCAAGAATTGCCCAGAGGATACCCCAAATGCGCACTTCTTGGGATTCAGATACATTTGATACTGCCTCAGAATCTGGAAGCATTCGTCTAGATGTTTCAGATGGTCTGAATCCTCTTTGCTCTTCACGACCATGTCGTCGATGTAGACCTCCATAGTTTTTCCTAGCAGCCTGGCGAACATCTTATTCATGAACCTTTGGTATGTCGCCCCTGCATTCTTCAGGCCAAATGGCATACGCTTGTAGCAGTACAGACCTCGCTCTGTGATAAAAGCGGTGTGGATCTGGTCTTCCACGTACAGGGGAATCTGGTTGTATCCAGAATAAGCATCCAGAAAGCTCATCCTGTTGAATCCCGTCGTCGCGTCTACCATTTGGTCGATTCTTGGCAGGGGAAAACTATCCTTTGGGCAGGCCTTGTTCAGGTTGGTGAAATCTATGCAGATACGGTCATCGCCGTTTTTCTTTTTCACCACTACCGGGTTAGAAACCCACCGTGGGTATATACATTCCCTGATTAGACCGCTCTCCAGTAGCTTTTCTACCTCCTCATTGATCGCCCTATTTTTCTCTGGTGCGAATCTTCGGGGTTTCTGCCTGACCGAGGGGAAGTGGGAGTCTATATTCAGTCGGTGACAGGAGTGTGCAGGGTCTATCCCTAGCATATCATCGTGGGATCATGCAAAGACGTCTTCATTCCGCTTTAAGAATCCCAACATTTCATTCTTCTGTTCCTCTGGCAATAAGGCTCCGATTAGGATCACTTTCGCCGGTTCTTCCTCTCTCAAAAGGACCGCTACCAGCTTTTTGATCGTGGATTGTGGGCCGTCAGACTCTTCTTCGATTTGTCTCATGTATGCTGGCAGGCGGTCCTTTGATTGCTATTCGTCTCCAGCTGCGGCGCTTGCGCTTGTGTCGGCTCCCCTCAGGGCGGCCGAAAAGCATTTTCTTGCAGAGGCCTGGTCCCCCTTGATGTCAATCGTGTACGTGCTATTCTTTGACTGGCATCTTAAGACTTGATGGAGGGTGGAAGCGACCCCATGCATGGTATAGATCCATCCCCTTCCCATGATGGCATTGAAGGAAGACTGGCAGTCAACGACGACGAAATCCACGTCCACGCATCTTTCGGCTGCGCAGACTTTAAGGGTAACGATGCCTAAAGGGCAGACCCTGGTGCTGTCAAAAGCGAAAAGCGGTTGACAAGTTGGCCTGAGTGCGCTCCTATCCAGACCCATATTTTCGAACGTGTTAAGAAATAGGATATCGACACTGCTCCCACCATCGACCAAGACCCGTCCAACCAATGCGAAGCCGATCTGCAGCTTGATCACCAAGGGGTCGTCGTGAGGATGGCGTACCATGGTTAGATCTTGCTGAGTAAAAACAATAGGAGCGGTGGGTGTGCGGCCTTCTCCCGACATCAAGTGGTTGACGGAGTGTCCCATCCCCTTCAAGTGCTTCGCCCTGCTTTCGGCTCTTTTGAGGCACTTCTGTATTTCCTCTTGATCGTGGGTCGGCTTAGGCCTGCCAACGATGGTCGGCACTATCCTGAGGGTCTGCTCTCCCGACCCTTAGGCTTGGACCTGTTTCCCTTTCTCAGCCCTGGCAGTGCCTTGCCGCGGCTGGTCTTCATCGGTTTTCACATATTGCTTCAACCTGCCAGCGTAGATCGCCAACATGACCTGGGCATAAAGATTGCGGCAGTGGACGGTGTCGTGCCCGAAATCTTTATGGAACTGGAAGTACTTGTTCCTATTCTTCATATGATCCGGGACGCCGGATTTGGGCGGTTCCTTGAAATGCCCCTGTCTCTGTTTTGGAGGTATATCACGTCGATCGGCGTGTTGAGCTCGTACTTGGGCAGAGGATCACGGGTCGTCTTTCTCCTCTTGCCTCCCTCCAGACCGTCTCGTGCAGGGACTTCCTGCATTGGGTCGGCCCTTGGCCCGGTGGGGGCCTCTTCATCCCTTGTGGGGCCGGGGGTTGTATTGGCGTCGTTGTTACTGCGGCAGAAGTCTTGGGCACCTTCTGGCAGCTTTCCAATACCCTGAATACCCCTTCCGACTTGGCCTGGACGTCCGCCATATCGTACGGTAGATTTAAAAGGAGGTGGTCCGATAGCATCGATCCCGGCTGCAGGCTCCGGACGAACGAGCCTGCGGCTTGGACTGAGTCTGCATTATAGACCAGTGACATGACTTCGAGGAAACGCGAGAGGTACTCCCACGGGGATTTATCCGCGGCCTGCTCCAAACGGTCCAGGTCTCGCATGGTTTTTTGCTGTTTTCGGACACCTGTGTACTGCCTCAGGAAAAGTCTGCAGAAGTCTTCGAACCCATTTATGGACTTTTCTGGGAGCTGCCTGAACCATAACAGGGCTGGTCCCACAAGGGTCGTAGAGAAAACTTTGCAGGTCATAGCCTCGTCCCTGGTCTCTAAGGCCATCTTCTGTTGGAAGTGGTATATGTGGTCGAGGGGGTCAGTTTTCCCCTCGAACGGCCTGAAGGTCGAGGTCGTGAAGTCTCTCGGCCTAGGTTCTATCTAGATCCAGTCAGCGAAGGCCGTCCGGTTGATGCCTCGTACAGTTTGTTCTGCTAGATCATCGGGGGTCTGGCTATGATGGTTGCCGAGTCTCTTACCCAACTCTACCATCATTTCTTGCTTCCAGTCGGGGGGCGTACCCCCAGGGCTTTCATGGTGTCTTCCGCCCGTTGCCCCCCTGGTTTGGAAAGGTCTCGACTGGCTTTGCCATACCCCCTGCATTTGTGACCCAAATGGGGCGGGAGCTTTTCCCCGCGGTTGGCTTCCAAACTCTTGTTGTACTTCTTCATCGAAATCTTCCCTCCGCTGGGTCCTATCTTCACTCGCCAGCAAACCCTCGAGGCGAGCATTATCTCTGCGTACCTCTGCGACCTCGTCCCTTAGACCCAGGACGGCCTCGTGGGCCATCTCTGCCTTTCTGTTTGCTTCCGCCAGGGCGGCAAGCATCTTATCCAGCTTCTGCCCCAGATCTGGTCGTTCCTCTCGGGAGCTTCCTTCGGTATCAGGACGTGCGCTCCTGGTTGTCATTCTTGAGGGTGCCATCAGACGTTGTATGCCTTTTTTGTTCGGGGAGGGCGTGGTTGCGAGTTTCTCACTCTCTTTTCCACGCTCAACCTTTTCCCACAGACAGCGCCAAACTGTTGGAGCAGTTTCTCACCAGCCGTCCACGTGTCTTAAACTGCTGACGCTGTATTCTCCAACTGTCCACGTGTCCTTGCTGTCTCAAAGTTCTTTGAACTCCAAGCAAGATCGGAGAGGTGGGGGTGGCTACCTGCAAAGACTCTCCGATGCTTAAGTCAGTGGTTTTTCTTTGTGTTGGGTAGCAAGGAAAATATTTTTGTATGAATATCTATCNAGGTTGGGGTCTGACTGGGCCGGACCGTCTGGGGCCAGTGATGGATTCGGCCCTAACCTCGGATGGCCCAATGGCCGATGGTGAGATCACGTGCGATTCGCATGGTCTTCCTTGTGGCATAAGGTTCGGGAACGGGTCCCACAGTTATCAATTTGCTTCAACGTCTTCTTCGTCTTTGAAACTCTTTTCTTCGCCATTGAACTGTGAATTGAAGCTGGGAAATTCAATCAGGGATTAAGTCAGACAAACATATATTTATATATATATATATATATATATATATATATATATGGGTACCCAGACATACATAATATAATTATCGGATTTGTGCAAATGAAAATTTCCTATTTATATTTTTTTATTATAAAAAATAAAAAAAATCATAATTTTTATTATAGAAATTAAAAAAATATTAATAATACATGTCTTTTTGTGTGTTTCATTATAATTATTAAATTACTATTAAATTATATAATAATTTAATATTTAACAGCTAAAAAAAATATAGATGGTACAAACAATTAGGTCGTTAACGGTCTTGCACTCGGACTCATGAGAAATATTAAACTTTATTAGACATTTTTAATAATTTATATATGCATATGTGAAAATTAGAATTTCAATATAAATAAAGTAACTATACTAATTAATTAATTACATCGTTCTGTTAATAATTAATAAGAGTGCTTCGTACCATTGTCTTGTCCTTCACGTGAATAAGTAGCCATAGAGTAGAAAGGAGAAAAAACTTAGGACTTGTTGTAACCATTTATTTAAATATTTTTTTAATTAAAAAGGTGGTAGTATTTTTTAAAAGTATATTTAGTAAAATTATTTTTGTTTTTTTTTTTAATTTGACAACAAAGTTTTTAAAATTTTGAAAACAAAAATTTCTTACTTTCAAAAATTATTTAAATAATTTTGTAGATATATTAGTATCAAAATTCAAATATATCTAGACTCATGTCATCATTTTTCTTAATATTTTCTCTCTCATCATTATTTATCTTGTCATTTATCTCTCTAGCCTAATATAAAAGTGGTATTTTTCTAAATATTTTAAAATTATATTTTTCAAAGTAAAAATTTTAAAAGTAGTATTTTCAAAAAATAATTGTAAAATTTGGTAATTTTTTCAAAAATATCCTAAAATATTTAGACAAATATCACTTTTCAAAGTTTTATTTTAAAAGATACCACTTATGAAATTATTTAGATAAATAACACTTTTATCTCTCCTATTTTCTCCTTCCTTTTTTCTCTATTAATCTCCCTTTTGATTTTCACTTTCAAAATTGGAAAGTGCTAGTTACCAAATATGTATTTTTTTTTTTGTTTTAGAAAACAAAAAATACAACATTATTACCAAACACTTTTTTTTTTTGAAATGCAAACAACAAAATAAGAAAAATTACTTTCACTTTTGTGTTTAAAAAAACAAAAAATAAAAATTTTACCAAACAGCACCTTAGCATTCCAAGTAATTAAACATATTCAAATGTACCAACTTAGACTTCGTGAGTAAACCATATGCCACATGCAACTCAAGAGTATTAACGAGTTTTTTCAGAAAGAGCTTAAATCACCTTTTTATAATTTGTTGCATTTAAATTCACGTCTAACTAATAATTTGATGATACACTTTATTAAATTTGAAACTACATCTAATTAACTTTTTAATATCATTATTTCTATTTTAATTCTTATTAATACAATATACCATATATTGGTTATAAATATACATTGGGATACTAAAATTGGAGAGAGAATTTGATTTTTTTTTTTTTAGCAAATTCTAAAATTTGACAGAAGCTCATTAAGTGTATTTACATGACAAAATTTAATAGAGAAAATTGGAATGGGAAATATCTCCAATCTATTTATTTCATTTCATAAAAACTTTATTTAATACAAGATGCTCTTGACAACAGATCGATATATTGTATGTCAAGTGATCATATATATGATCAAGTACATTATTCTTCCCTTTATTGTAAACGTATTACAAGTATAATAAAGCCTCAACGAAGCTTTAAAAGCTTATAATAACATTTTCTATCCATTTTCTATCATCTTTACATAACAATTATTAATTTCATGGGCAGAAGGTAATGAGATAGTTAGGTCCGTAAAAGTGCCGTTCTTATCATCATAAGCGTAGCTATAAGCCTCGGGGCACTGGTCCTCAAAGATCTTGGAATAGTTGGTAGGAGGACACGTGTCCGGCTTACCAAAAGCTCCAGTACAGCAGTACTTGGGATCACCGAACCCAACGACGTCGTTTCCTGACTTCACTTGTAGCTCAGCCGGGCAGACGGCGTTGATGTTGACCGGGCAGGTTGACTGCTTACAATCCCCTCTACCGCCTTGTGGGGCAACCGAAGCGGGTATGTTGAACCCGTCCACGTTGCTGACGTCGTAGAAATCCCGTCCGCCGTTTGATTCTATGGTCAGCTCGATCAGAGTGGCCGGTGCGGCCCCTCCGGCTCCACTACAGGGGAATTGGCCCGAGCCGCAGTCTCCGGTTGCGCATTTGAACTTGCCGAACGGGAGCACAGGGCTCGGGCCCAGAATCGGCCGGTCCACCGGCCAGCGGGGATGTCAACCGAGCGGCTTTCGCCGGTTTTTAACTCGAAACCGGTGGCTGAGAGTTGAGGTTTTTGGTCGCCGGTTAGGGTTGCTGGCCAGATGGTTATCGGGCAGTTGTTTTTGATGGTGACGGTGGCCGCATTTGCTCCTGTATTGATTTATGCAGCGTGAATAAAACTCTAAATCATGCTTATAATAAATACATATATAGTTAACTAACTAAAATAAGTTGTCTCAATTTTGTTGTTACTCTATTTTGTTTAACAATATTTATAGTAATTTATTTCTTTAATAACTTAATGCTTTTATTATTTTTAAATGACTATGACATTATTTAATTAGTGTAACACCGAGAACATGAAAAAAGAAAAAATGGGATAACCATTACGCTCTGTAGTTAATTAGTAGGCCCGTTTGTATGATTCAGTATGATCCTAGATTCTGGCTTAATTATATACGGGCCGGATAAATTAATATTGGTACGGAGGAACATAATATTGTTTATATGCCGTATATGCCTAAAACCCGTCAAAGTTATTATGTGCCAGAACCATATAATTATATATATAACGGTGCTTCTATATAGAATGGACGACGTCACATTATGATAAAAATGAATTACGTACATGCCTTATAAAAATATCTACCGAACAGAAAACCTGATTAAAAGTTGCAACATGAGGGAGAAGCTACGAAGACCACTAATGTAGTTAATTTTGAGTGTATATATGTAGGCAATGCTTTGCTAATCAATGGTGCATTTATGGGAAGAATTCGTAATAAGACGAAAAAGTAATTAGATAATTACCTGCAGCTAGTAGGACGGCCAAAGTGAGGCTGAAGAGCACTTGGGTATGAATTCTCGATTTTTTGGTGATATTTTTTTCTTTGGTGATATTTAACTATGAGCGAATCGAGTAAATTTGATTGAATTGGTGCTTGGGGGCTGCGGTATTTATAGGCTTCATGAAGCTTAGGTTCGGAATTTTAATTTGTTATTTCGTATGACTCATTGCGTGTCTAAGTTGCCATCATCACAGAAAATTACAAATTGTGGGAAAATTACAACAAATAAAAATGTTCGTGGTGATCAGTACTCAATCGATCGACCTAGCTAGTTGTTACTGGTCAAATATATGATCTGTAATTTTATTCTGCGCAAAATTTTAAGTCTGGTTTAGAACATTCAAGCGATCAATTAGTGTATCGGATGTTAATTTTCACCTTGTCTACATACGTGGCGAATGTTGAGGGCCTCTCCAATTAAGGATAGAAACTTTCTTTACAGAGTCCCACTTAGTCACATTCATATATACCGTCTGTTTCGTTGTTTTCACGGCACTTGGACTCGAAGCCTCATATACGAACCAAAATCAAATCCAATATCAACGATTTAAAAAAAAATTGCAAAAATTATGAAAAGTCAATAATCACAACATTAATTTCGAGAGTGTGGTATAATAAATTGAAAAAAAAAAAAATAGAAGACTCTCATTGGTCTGCCATGTGTGTATCGTGAGTGACGGGCTGAATTATATATATGTCCACCGTCCTAAAAGAATTTTCATATATCTGATTTCTTAAGATTAGGCTAAATAGCCGCTATGGAGTATCTCGTGGTCCCGTAGCCTAAGTAAGCCGTGTTTTTCGTTTAATATATATATAAGTTGAGGTCGAGAAATATATTGCAATAGTATTATGATGGAGTTAGCAAACGTTTTGATCTGATTTATTGTTTTTTGATCATTTATATCATGAAAACATGGCTTTCGAAATTTTCGCAAAAGAAACCATGATTGTCATGTCATGAAAGTAAAAATATTTATTATTGTTGAAGAACATTAACAAAAATATATCCTTAATAATGTATCCCTAATGGAGAAAGCTCCGTTTTATTATTGAACTATAGGGTATATTGGAACTTTAACTTTTACATTAACAACAAAGTACGGAATAAAATCGAAAGCGAATTTTTTCAGAAAAAAGTTCCAAACAACCTTCAAATTACGATAATTAATGGGACTAATTAGTAGTAGCTAACTAGTACTAACTTTTAGCCCATTAACTACATAACGTTGTTATCATATCTCATGGGCAGAAAGTTATGGAATAGTTAGCTCCTCCACTGCATGTAAAAGTACTAGATTTATCATCATAAGCATAGCTATAAGCTTGAGGGCACTGCGTCTTGAAGATTTTGGAATAGTCCGTCGGCGGGCACTTATCCGGCGTCCCGAAATCTCCAGTGCAGCAGTATTGAGGCTGATTAAGCGCCAAACACGCGCTCTTGCAAGCCACCACGCTTCCATCGAACCCTTTCACCGCCAGCTCCGCCGGGCAAACCGTATTCACATCCGCCGAACAGCTCGTGCTAGGGCACGCGCCGGACCCGCCTTGCGGCGCTAGGGCAACCGGCAAGTTGAAGCCGTCGACGAGGCTGACGTCATAGAAATCTTGGCCGCCGTTCTCGGCCAGAGTGAGCTCAACCAATGACGCCGGCGGAATAGCACCGGCGCCGTTGCACGCCACCTGGCCGGAGGCACAGTCGGCTGTGGTGCATGTGAGCTTACTGCTGTCGTCGGTGGAGCATCCGGACCGGGCCCAGAACCGGCCCGACCATCCAGCCGGAGCGTCTAGGGTTTGTGTCGCTCCGGGCGCCAACTCGAACCCGGTGGTTGACAATTGAGGCTTGCCGCCGCCGGTTAGGGTTCCGGGCCAGATTTTGAATGCGCAGTTGTTTTTTATTGTGAATGTAGCTGACTGAGCCCCTACACCATGAAAACTCATTTTCAACAATACGTAATATTATTAATGCGTCGATATTGTTAATTTATATGTAAAATATAGCTAAAGATCATACTAAAAACAAGAAAATTTATCTAAGATTATTTTTTTGGATAATAATAATAATAATAATATATGATAGAATGTAGAAGATAGATACATAATAAATAGTAGAATATAAATATGTATACACAGATATACCGTATAACATTATATCAAGAAATGAACGGGATTTATTTCAAAAAAAAAGAATTAATTAAAGGAGAGAGAAGAAACGATTAGGATTATGAATCTATTATCTTGGACTTGTACGTACCCAAGAAGAAGATGGCCAAGGCCAGACTGAAGAGTGGTACTACTGCTATGGCTTTCATGACTGAGTCTGGGGTATATACCGTGATAAGTGATGATATCTATTCGTACTGTATTGTTTATTTCTTGGGGTTGGATTTTTTACTTTGGTTTATACTACAATATTACTACTTAACAACCTATTTATAACAGCTAGCCCAGCATGCAATATCCCCTGATCATTTCAAAAAAAAAAAAAAAAAAAAACACCATCCTATTAATTTGTAGTACTGCATTCCTCTCTATATACGTTAAAAAATGTTTAGATCATATACAGATATATTTATATATATATATATATATATATGCAGTAATGGTAAAAAATCTTAGGTTGTTTTCGTTGAAGTTAAATTATCTTAGATTTTCTATTAATGCTTGCACGCAAACTTATAATAAAGGAAATTAAAGTTGGATATCTACCTATTATGTTCAAGCTTATTCTTAAGAAATGAATATACGGTAATTGATCAACAGTGCTGAGTAAGATCTTTTCTTTTTTTTTTTTTCTTTGAGAAGAGATATCGTTTGTGTTTTTAAGTAATTACCAATGATACCAAAGTTAACAATAAAAATTGTGAAGTACATACACACTTGACCGGCGCCATGTATTTTTTTTTTCTATTGAATTTTTTTTTTTTTTGAATCGCTAGACAGATTATAATCAATGCTAGCATCACTACATCATCTTCTTTTGGCTCAAAAAAGTACAACATCTTTCTTTAGTGTCACTTTCAAATTGTAAAAGTAAACTGTAATTTTTCTTCTGTGTTTTTTCTTTTCTTTTTTTTTTTTTTTGAGATAACTGCTTAATCTATGTTACATATTGATTATTTTTAGGGGTGATCATGACATAGCTAGATTGCGTTCGTTTTTTCTTATTGTTTAATCTCAAATATTCCTTTCAAATAAATGAGCAAATTATTGTGAGATGGAATTCATTAAAGGACTCATTATGTAGTTTTTGTTTAAAGCAAATTAAATGGCTGATTTTGGTCCCCTGTAACAAATATTTGTATTCAAATTTCTTAACTGAGATGCGACCACTTTCTTGCTGTGGTTTTGTTATATCATTACATTAATTTGTTGCCTGCTGGAAATGTATGCATCGATGATATCTATTCGTACTGTATTGTATATTTCTTGGGGTTGGATTTTTTACTTTGGTATATAAAACAATATTACTACTTAACAGCCTATTTATAACAGCTAGGCCAGCATGCAATATCCCCTGATCATTTCAAAAAAAAAAAACACCATCCTATTAATTTGTAGTACTGCATTCCTCTCTATATATGTTAAAAAATGTTTAGATCATATACCTATATATATATATATATATATATGCAGTAATGGTAAAAAATCTTAGGTTGTTTTCATTGAAGGTAAATTATCTTAGATTTTATATTAATGCTTGCACGCAAACTTATAATAAAGGAAATTAAAGTTGGATATCTACCAATTATGTTCAAGCTTATCCTTAAGAAATGAATATATGGTAATTGATCAACAATGCTGAGTAAGATCTTTTCTACTGTTTTTTTTCTTTGAGGAGAGATATCGTTTCTGTGTTTTTAATATGTAATTAGCAATGATACTAAAGTTACCAATAAAAATTGTGACCAACATTGTACAAACTTATCCGGCGCCATGTATTTTTTTTTTTCTATTGAAAAAAAAAATGAATCGCTAGACAGATTGTCACAACCCAAAATCCGGGCTAGTGGCAGAAGGGGAATTTCACAAGGTGGGAAATCCCTTAATTTGTTTGAAAAGTGTCAAAAGTTCTAGTTTTTATAAAAACAGTCCATTTAAATAAAATGTTCGGAATTCCATCCCGTGAACCACTCCCACAGTTCGTATACGCCACCAAACATAAATTGAACAATTTCTTAAAAACATAAAATTAATTAAAAAGAAACCAAACCCGCCTCATCATCATCATTCACAACAGACGTCAAATATCAGAATGGCATACATAAGTTTGCAGACAAAATAGAGAGCAGTAATCTTGGTTCAATACTAATACAAAAATCCAAATAGTCCGAAGACTATAACAACAAACTCCTAGCATTACCAAGAGGCGAACTGCAATCAGGATGACCTCTTACTCCTCTTGATCACCAAGATCGCACTGGACACCACCTGAGGAGGAAGGTAAGGGGGGTGAGCATATAATGCCCAGTAGGAAAATAGTTATCTCGGGGAAAAACAGTTCAGTGATGGGAATCTCCTGCATGGTTAGTTCAAATCCAAAACATACACACACGTATATATATAACCCAAACCGGAAGCCAAATATATATATATAACAGTGTAATAAAAACCATCACTCCATATGCACATGACACAAATCAACCCATACCCATGAGCTCATATCCTCTCATCTGTGGAAACCCAGGATGATGGCACTAAGTGTACCTAACAGCCTGCCTGATACCTAAGCCCATATCCGGAGGGGACACCCATGTATCGCCTACCAAATCTGGATGGGCAACCGAATTGCCTACACCTGCCAAATGGGGAGGTAATCAGAAGTAACAAGACCTTGCGCAAGTTTACGGACTTTCACCGATGGTGGGGCACGCAGCGCCACACTGTAAAACCCACGATACTAACACGGTGCTCATGTATGATCCTATGACAC
>JXTB01000267.1:559063-595084 GCA_002914805.1 Parasponia andersonii | reverse complement strand
TTACAAATGTCGTAGTGACGATAAATATTGTCATTATTGGGGTCTATAGTAACGACTCGAAAGCGACAACAATTTAGTCTACAGCAACGATAAATGTCATCACTGTAGGGCCGATTTTTTACGATGTAAATTACGTTATGTTTTGGTAGATAGAATAATGTTACTGTATGTGTAGATAAATTTATTAAGGGTTATTATTAAAAAAAATCCTTAGGTTTTTTCGTTTTAGCAAAAAAAAAAACCTTAAATTTTTTTATTATATCAAATAAAATCTTGAATTTTTTTTAATTCTAGCAATAAAAACTGTGGGTTTCTGAATATCGAATAAAACCTTGAGATTTCGAAATTCAATTAAATTGAACCCAAAACATATATTTAATCAACGAATATATAATATGATTAAAAAATGAATTTATTTTTTAATTGTTCTATACTCATCAACTATTTTTTAAAATTTATTTTAACTGAATAAGTCAATATTTTCAATATAAAATGACATAGTTTTCACCCAATTTAGGTACTTGTCAATATAAATAGCCTCGCATAATCATGTATAATAGTATACATAAAAGAAAATGGGTCGTTTGACTTATTTTGCATACTAATTTTATTTAATTTTATAAAACAAAGATTTTATTTGATATAACTTAAAGCTTAAGGTTTTTTTTGGCTAAATTTAAACAAAGACAAGTTTTTTTTTTTATATAAGTTTTTTTTTTTATATAATCGAAAACTTAGGATTGTTTTGCTAAAATTGAAAAATTCAAGGTTTTTTTCGATAATTAATAAAGAGGGTGAAAGAGACCACTAACAAATAAAAGAGAGTGGACATAGGAGCATTATATTTTTTGTTAGAGTAAGTACAGTTGAAACAATAAATATAAGAACTTATTGTTTGACTCAAACTAGAAATAGTTTTACGTCAAACTTCATCTCTCTTTTTCACTCTCTATTTAATTCACATGGTCTTTGAAGACCTTCAAACGTGCATATATATATATATATATATAGTGACAATAGCAATAATAATAATAATAACCTTTATAAAAAAAAACATATATATGGACAGATGATGAGAAAGAAGCTACATAAACAGGTGAATAGTAGGAAAACTTATGTTAGCTATAGTTTTCTACAATATTTTTATATATGAGACACATATTTAGCTTCAACCTTGTTAGCATTGAGCAAAAAGAAAAATAAATCTTTTAAGATTACTTGAAAATTTTTTTATATCTACTTATAATAAATTACAAATAAACACTCTATTAATTACAAATTAGGAACTAATCACAACTATGCTTGCAGGTGTTTCCCAATTCATGTGTTATACATGAGTGAGAAAATCAGATCTAATAATTAATGCAATATATCAGAGTGGACGATCCTAGTATATGCTGGGCCTACCAATCACAGTGCCTGATCCTCACGATTCATGGAAATGCCTAATTGTCTTTTTATTTTTTATTGAGATAATATCATTTTTATACTTTATATTTTGAAATAATATTCATATTATATCTTATATTTTGATTATTATTAACATTAACTCTTAGATTTGAAATCTGTTATCAAGAAATCTGTTATCAATTTATACTCTGACAGTAATTTAGAAGAATTAATTTATTAAGATACTGTTTAAAAAATTAAAAATACATTGTATAAAAGATAATCTAAGAATAATTTTATTAAGTCTTCTTAATAAATTAACTAATTTAGATTAGTGTCATGATATAAATTTGTAATAAATTTTAAATTTAAGAGTTAATATTAATAATAACCAAATCATAAAGAATAAATTGAATAATGTGTCAGAATACAGAATATAAAAATGATACTATCTTTTTCTTATTTTTATTTATTCGAAAGTATCAGTCTCCAAGCTTGATAATCAGTTAAGTATCGAAATATACATTGGACAAGTCATCCGACCATACGTACCAAATGGATATGAACTACTCAACTTTTTCCCAATAGAAAAGAGAATCAAGAGGCACTCAATATAAAAATATTACTTTTCGAGAATCGTACTAATTGTTATTTCTTTGCTGCTAGAGTTATATTTTAGTACTGCCTATGATTAATATAAACATATATCTATATGCGTGTGTGTCGCAAATTTTTGATCAAGCATTATGAACTCTGGAGCAAAGTGCATACGTGAGATATCAGAGTGTGTATATTGAGATATCTATATATATATTCTCTACTTGTGCTTCAAAGTGCTCACTTCTTACCTATTAAGTGAGCACTCTGTGAATATCGAGCTATGATTGGCTTTTCTGTTAAGTGGTCACACCCTAAGTACTGAGTGAGCACACTGCGTGTGACCATATCATATTGTTCAGCTAACAGTTTTTGTCTTCTTGCAGCAAAAGGAATTCGGGGTATATTGATAAATAGGTGGTATTATGCTTCTCCTTCTTCAGTTCTCCCAGTACAGTTGTTTCCAAATCTAGAAAGGAAGAGAGAGTAATAAGCTAAGCAATAGAGCACGCTGACTCTAATCTTTCTTTCTAGAGCTCGAGGGAGTCAGGCTCTTAACAAGAGAAGGATTCTCTTGGTTGTGCTCGAGGGGATCTTGAGCTTCAAGAGCTGAGTGAGATACTCAGTTGGCTGGCTTGGAGTTAGGGGGAGCCTAGCATAATCTGAACCTAGTGGGTGGCTAGGTGAAATCAGATCTGCTTGAGCAAGGAAGATTGGCTTTGGAAATCATCAAATAGAAAGGAAGTTTCTGATTTTTTATTGTAATTTCTATTGTTATGTGATTTGACCTTGTTTGATTCATAGTGAATTGATGATCTTTGGGCTAAGCCCCTATGATGTAGACTAAGAGTGATCTTAGTTAAACCAAGTAAAAACTTCAAGTGTTCTTTGGTTGTTTTGTTTGTTTTCACTTGTGACGACTTGTTGAACTTGGATCGTGCACTATGGCTAGTAATAGAACTAAATCAAGGGAGTAATAACTTTCAATTGGTATCAGAGCAGTTGTTTACTAATTTGTTTACTTTGATTGTGCATTGGATAGATCTCCTTCGAGAAGGGGGTTCTACCAATAGACCATTTATACTAGATGATGCTAACTATCTTTATTGGAAAGCTAGAATGCGTGCCTTTTTAAAAGCAATTGATGAGCGTGTGTGACTTTTTATGACTAAAGGTTGGCCACCACCTGTGGTAACTAAAGGAGAGGTTGTATCTCCAAAGCCAGTTAAGGAATGGTCCTCAACTAAGCTAGAAATGGCTGATTGGAACTCTAAAGCAATACATGTTATCTTTAATGTTGTGTCAGTTAATCAAATGAAAGTTATAGCTAATTGTGAAATAGCTAAAGAAGCATGGGATAAGCTCTAAATAAAAAATCAAGAGACACAGTCAGTCAAGAATCTAGGCTTAGGCGTCTCACTATTGGGTTTGAAAACCTTACCTTGATGATGAGTCCATTTCTGATTTTCAAACTCGTATATGTGACATTGTAAATGAGTTTTATGCTCTGGGTAAGAACTATACTAATGCAAAAGTTATGAGAAAAGTGCTAGGTTCTTTACCAAAACACTTTAAAGCAAAACTCACTTCTATTGAGGAATGTAGGGACGTGGAGAATATGGACCTGGATGAGCTGATTGGATCTCTTTAGACCTATGAAATGAGCTTAAAAACATGGAGCAGGGACAAATCTATCATTGGTGTTGCATTAAAGCTTACTCAAAGTATGGAGCAACTCATAACTGAGGATATGGAGAATCTTGATGAGGAGAAAATAGCTTTGCTTACTATAAATTATGCAAAGTTTCTGCGAAGAAATATGCGAAGAAACAACTAAGGTAGAAAGGCCAAAAAACAAAATACTCAGGGCAACCCTATATAACTGCCCTCCATAGCCTCTTTAAAATCAACTAAGGAAGCTGACAAAAAATCAAAAGATATACAATGTCATGAGTGTGAAGGATTTGGTCATATTCAAGTTGAATGTGTCAACATTCTTAAGAAGAAAGGTAGAGCTGTGATAGCTATAGTCTGAAGTGACACCGAAGATAAGACAAATGGAAGTGATGGCGATAAAGGTGATCATACTAGCAATTTTGTTGCCTTCATAGCACACTCACAAGTACCAAAGGAGAGTATGGCTGAGAGTGATTTGTCTAAAAGATTAGAGTTTGACTGTGATGAAAGAGAAAAGAGTTATAGTCAGATATATGAGTAGTGGCTCATATTTGTGCACAAAATTAAGGTAGTTGAACAAAAAAATAGTCAGCTAGAAGAAGAAAAAAAGGAGTTAAATGCTAAGATTAGTTCTCTTTCTCGTGACTTGATGACCAAATAGAGTCTTTTAGATCTTAGGGAAGAAGAGTTAAAAAGGAAAAAGAAACACTTGACAAGCTCACTTTGCGAACTACTAAGCTCAATGAGGTACTTAGTCTGGTTAAAGCTCATGGTGACAGAACTGGGATTGGATTCTTAGGAAATGTAGGAACAACGAGTTTAGCTGTGACTACTTCACCTAGAATCCTTAAAAATATAGGGACATAAAGTTTTAGAGTGATTATTTCAACTCAGATGTTCAGAAAGGGTGGTATCCTCAGAAGAACTATGAACACCTTGAGCAGATCTACTGAAAAAGATTTTTATCCTTATGACTAAGTTGATTCTAAGGTAAATCGTTTATTCTCCATATGTAATTTTTGTAGAAGAAAGGGTCATATTCGATCAAACTGTTTCAAACTAAAATACTATTTGTCTGAATTGATAAAAAATAAAGAAAAGTTTGGTTCATTATCTTATCATAAAATGAAAAAGAAACTTGTTTGGAGACCAAACACATAAATCACTGCTTTGATTACACACACGTCACTTTTGGCTTACAATCAAGATCAGTAGTACTTTGATAGTAGTTGTTCTCATCACACGCTCCGTCCGTCGTCCGCTCGTGCCACTGACCGGCGTCGACTCGCCAGACCGCGCCAAAGCTCCGCCGCCCCTCGCCAGCTGCCGCCGTCGCCTGCAATGCTGGAAATCCTCCAAGTCGCTATTTCGGTTTTTTCGTCACCGGCGACGATTCCGGCCACCATTCGACCCCCAACTGGTCCCGTTGGATTCGTCTCGTCTCAATGATCATCAAGGTATATATATCTCAATCCCATTTTATCCGGATTGAAAGTTGCCATTTTTAGATATTTTGAGTTTAAGTTTGACTTTTTGATCCGACCGTTGGATTGTGCTTTTGTTGTTATTTTTGGAATGTACTCAGAAAATGGAGAAGTTTGATATATATATTGCCTATGTTTGGTGATCGGTATGGAAATCGAGATCGGACAGTCGAGATTTACCTCATTTTGCGTACCACTGGTCCGGTGTGGGCCTGGCTAAGAATTCAGCGAAGAGGTCTGTTTGTGGAATTGAAGCTTCGGTGAGAAGTTGGTTTTTTGTAAGAGGACGATCGAGGGTTTGGAATTGGTTCCCGACCCTCCGGGTGATCGTCAACGACACATTGAGGATTTGATAGCGTGGTATTACTATTAGAGCGAGATAGGGACTCAATTACCTCTGTTTTATATCGTTTTTGAATAAAACTTATTTTCTGCAACATATGAGAACAAATGTGATTTTTGGTTACTCGAATATCTGTGATGGGAATTGGTTGTATGAGATATATACTGTATTGCTTTAGGAATTTTCTGAGTACAGGTTATTTTTGGTATATTAAAAATAGGGCTGTTATGCTGCCCATTTTTCTATAAAAATCTAGTATGTTGATTTTACTGAAAAACCAGAGTACGATTATTTTCATACTTCAGTTTTGTATTACACGTGTCATAGGATCATACTTGAGCACCGTGTTAGCATCGTGGGTTTACAATGTGACACTGCATGCCCCACCATCGGTGAAAGTCTGTAAACTCGTGCGGGATTTTGTTACTTCTGATTACTTCTCCATTTGGCAAGCGTAGGCAATTTGGTTGCCCCTCCAGGTTTGGTAGGCGACACACGGGTGTCCCCTCTGGGTATGGGCTTAGGTATCAGGTAGGCTGTTAGGCATACTTAGTGCTATTATCCTGGGTTTCAATAGATGAGAGGATGAGAGCTCATAGGTATGGGTTAATTTGTGTCATGTGCATATTAATTAGATGGTTTTGATTACACTGCTTTTTATATATATATATGGATTTCCGGTTTGGATTATATATATGTGTTTGTTTTAGACTAAACTAACTATGCAGGAATTCCCCATCACTAAAATATTTTCGATCGAGATAATTGTTTTTCCTACTGGGTATTTTATGCTTACCTCCCCTACCTTCTTCCTCAGGTGGTGTCCGGGGCGATCTTAGTGATCAAGAGGAGCAAGAGGTCATCGGATTACTGTTCGTCTCTTGGTAATGCTAGGAGTTTGTTGTCGTAATCTTTGGACTATTTGGGTTTTGTATTAGTATTGAACCAAGATTACTACTTTCTATTTTGTCTGCGAATTTATGTATGACATTCTGGTATTTGACTTTTGTTGTGGATGATGGTGATGTTTAGGCCTTTATATGAGTTCGTGATTTTTAATTATTATTTAGTCTATATTTAATAGTGTATACGATCTGTAGGAGTGGTTCACGGGATGGAATTCTGATTATTTTATTTAAATGGACCGTTTTTATAAAAACTAGAACTTTTGATATTTTTCAAATAAATAAAGGAATTTATCATCTTCGTGAAATTCCTCTTCTGCCACTGACTTGGGTTTTAGATCATGACAGTGTGAGCTTTCTTTGAGTAGGTCTCTTAGGTGTAGTGACCCTTATGCTCCGGAAACTCTACAATTGGAGAAGATTACCTGAGTGCAATGAGTAAAAACTTTAATGGTAACTGCTGAGAGTTTCAGAATGTCTCCTCTTGGCTCAACATCATACCAATAAATAAATAAATAAATAAAATATAGAAATACAAAAAAAAATAAAAATGCTAGAATGCTAGAAGAGGACAGAAACAATCATTCTGCTGAGAGAAGGGGATCAACTTGCCAATGTGCCTTTCACCTCCTTGAAGACACTACACACACATCTATAGGTGAACATTTGTGATTTTTTACAACCTTTGCACATGCTTAATAGAGTCAAGTGTCATAAAGAGGCTCGTTGTCTGATTTCAAGATTCTTATGTTTTTTGAGTAGGTTTCTTCGAGCAACTTTATGATATCACTTGTTGATTTAAGCAGGAGACTTTTTCTGGCTCTTACTCCGTAGTATCTATGCTTGTTTGTTCTTTCTCTATTTCACATTGCTTCTGATCATTCCTTGATTTCCTCGTGTTCTTTTTTCTGACTTTATTGTTTGTTGTGTGCATTTGTACTCATACTTTTCATCTTGTGCTCACTTTTTTCTATTTTTTTTTTTTAAAATGGGTGTTCACTTTTTCTCTTGCTACGCTCACTTTGATGTTCATGTGTCTAGTACGTTGTGTTAGTAAGGTGTTCAATACTTACTTTTTTTTTTTTATGCACTCAAGGTTTTTCATCTACCTCTTCTTCTTTCCCTCATTTTTTTGGGGTTTGACACTTTTTTTTTCTCTTCTTTTCTCTTTAGCAGCTTCACTATTTCTCTTTGGGGTCTTCCTATGACTCATCGATGGCTTCCTACCCAACCATGAGTGCCCTCACTCGCGGTCTATTGGCCAAGAAACAACAAGTACACCGTGGGTGTCTGACTTCTTTGACGGCACCGCATTTGCCCTCATCGGCCGAGGGTGAGGATTCTCCACCTCTGTCTTCTTCGCTTTCTATTCCTACCAACCTTTCGATGCCAGTTCCTGATCTCTCCTATGCCGCTGTTCCGCCACCGAGTAATGATTCTTATACTTTCCCTATTGAGCGGTCTCTAGAAGTCGAAGGGGTCATTGTCCTTCCTGCGCCCTCATCTTTGCCACTACCGGTTCCTTCCATCCCCTCCCTGGGTTCCTCTCGTCCTAAGGACCGGAAATCTAAGTGCAAGGCTAAGAGTATCATTCCCCCGGATCAACCATCTCTCACACCCGTCTTAGGTTTATCTCTTGCAGAATATAAGAAGTTTGCTTTTCTCTACTAGGAAAAGTATGATGCTTTTATTGATTGCATTTGTCATCGGCCAATTATTTGTGAGTCTACCTTCATGGTTGATGAATTTCCTAAGCTCTAATAGAGGTCTTCCAAGTACAGTTCAGAGATTGATGATTCCCTGTCAAACCTGGTCTGTGAATTTTTTGTTAACTATGATATCCACATTCTCGATGAATTGTCTCCCAACTATCACAAAGTGTTTTGTCGGGGCAACTAGGTTAACTTCTCTCGATAGGTGATTTCTAACTATCTTGAGTTGCCTCGTGTTGAAAATGGCAAATTTCCATCTAATTTTGATAAGAAGAAGGTGGGTGCTATCATTACTGGGAATCTTGCTTTTGTTTGGCCCACTGACAAAGGCTTTCACTGTCCAGCCTCACATCCTTATATCGGATGTTGTTGAAAATTTCTCTCTCTAATTGGATGCCGTACACTCATAATTCCACTGTTTGTGTCGATTATGCCGAGCTTATTTTTGTTCTTGGGTCCAAGTTTCCATTCGATATGGGCATGTTTTTGTTTGATCAAATATATAGCAAGGTTATCGACAAAGGTATTTCGACCTATCTGTATCATTCCTGCTTAATCCATCACGTTCTGGTGCACTACAAGCCTCGGTCTATACCTACTGATGCTTATATTCATCCTAAATCAGTGATTGCAGTTAGCTATCGAGTGCCATATTCCTCTATGCCATAGCATGCTCCACCTTCATCTTCTGTTGTCAATTCTAGTACTGCTCTCAAAACGATAGGTTAGCACTCCAAAATTTAGCTTGCCTTGGAAACCTTGACGGCTAAAGTGGCTACGGTTCGTGACCAACAGACTGTTCTTTCAGCATCTGTCATGTCTAGTTTTTCCAAACTAGAGGCCTATCTTGTATCCTTGGGTGCCTTTCTTATTCCTGCACATGCACCAGCTCCTATTGGACCCACTTCGCCTAAACATACTTGCACTGAGTAGTAGGCCACGACAATTTGATCATCTCTTATGAACAAAGAGGGGGAATAGTCTTTGTTTGTGAGTTTTTTGTTTGTCTTGTCTCTAGTGCTGTTTAGACTCTCTGAGATTAGAACAGAGTGATGCTTTATCACTTTTGCTCACACTAGAGAATGATGTGTGTGTTACCTCATTGAACTTAATATATTCCGTTTTTTTGGTTTCTGGGCACTGTCATTGTCTAACCTTGACAATTCTTCTGCTCTTTATTCGAGTATCCTAGGTACTTTATTCATAAGCTTGCCAAAATGGGAGAGATTATTGCGAATTTTTGGTCAAGCATTATGAACTTTCGAGCAAAGTGCACACGTGAGATGTCACAGTGTGCATCTTAAGATATCTGTATATATTCTCTACTCGTGCTTCAAAGTGCTCACTTCTCACCTGCTGAATGAGCACTCTGTGAGTATTGAGTCATGATTGACTTAACTGTTAAGTGATCACACCGTAAGTGCTAAGTGAGCACATTGCATGTGACCACGTCATATTGTTTAGCTAACAGCTATTGTCATATTGATAAATATGTGGTACTGTTCTTCTCCTTCTTTATCTCTCCCAGAATAGATTCCAGATCTAGAATCGAAGAGAGAGTAATGAACTAAGCAAGAGAGTACTCTAATTCTAATCTTTCTTTCTAGAGTCAAGCTCTCAGCAAAAGAGGGATTCTCTTGGTTGTGCTTGAGGGGATCTCGAGCTTCAAGAGCAGAGTGAGATACTCAGTTGGCTGGATTGGAGTTAGGGGGAGCTTATCACAATCCGACCCTAAAGGGAGGCTGGGTAAAATTAGATCTGCATGAGCAAGGAATATTGGCTTTGGAAATCATCATATAGAAAGGGAATTTCTAGTTTTTGAGTGTAATTTCCATTGTTGTATAATCAGACCTTGTTTGATTCATAGTAGATTGATGATCTCTAGGCTAGGCCCCTTGGATGCAGACTAAGAGTAATCCTAGTCAAACCATGTAAAAATTCCTAGTGTTCTTTGCTTGTTCTGTTTGTTTTTACTTGTGATGACTTGCTGAACTTGGATCGTGTACCATGGCTAGTAATAGAACTAAGTCAAGAGACTAATAATTTTTAGTGTCCATATTAATCCATGTTACAAATTAGGGATAATTGCAAAAAAGACTCCTAATTATTGCTTTTCTGCAATCTAAATTATATATTTTTTTTGTCTTTATAAAATTATACATTCAGATTAAGAATTTTCAAAAATTTGTAAACACGAAACCGATATATTAATTGCCTACATTAGAATTCGTTCTTCAATATAATTAATAGTAGTAAAACTAAAATGAAGAAACCCCAATCCAGAACAAATATATAAACAAGATTATCCAAGGGGGGAAAAAACCAAAGAAAAATATAAAGCATATTAAAGTATATGTAATATCCTTGAATATATATAACTATGTGTCCGAATGCACTAATTAAATACTTCAGCTACAAATATGTAAATGAAGAGCCCGACCGCATGAGAAGGATCGTGTCACCATGGCCATTGTTTTAAACAAATTAAGTCACTCTGCAGAACAACATCAGCCAATGATAATTAATTATATTATATGCATACGCGATGTGGAAGTTGCATATAAAGGTTACGCCTATTAATTACTTATGAGATTTAATTAGTTGCATATAAAGGTTACGTCAATTAATTAATTATGAGATTCAATTAGAGTGTTTCCAATATTTCTTCACAATATCTGTCAAATATATATATGGATACCAATCCGATGGTTTTTTTTTTTTTTTTCCGCTTATCTATAGGTATATATTGAGTTATATATTGTTTTGCCTAACTAAAATTCATCACGTATGTGATAAAATGTAGAGAGAAAAAACATTAAATAATGTGCGTCTATCGCTATTATTATTTTTTTTTTAACTATCCAAATTATGGTAATTATTAGATTCTAAGAAAAAAAAAGAAATTATAGATAGGTTATTAAAAAAAAAATTATCCTACCAACCAAAATCACAAAGCCTTATGTATACATATACATTAGCAGTATACATATAGCATTCCAGGCTTTATAAAAAAATAAAATTTTTGAGGGAACAAATAGTTTTAACCTAAAGATCTTTCTCCAAGTCAATAAATAAAAATTACCAAAGAACCAGTTATTTTCCTTTCCCCACCATTTATAGCATACTAAAATCTGAACAGTACTAGTTCTATCAAACAAGAGCACTAATATTTAGTCTAGTTTATATATAAAAAGTCACAAGCATATATGTAACGACTTAACAATGTAGTTAATTAATCAATAAGTTATATAAAATGCTACATATGTAATATTAGATAAGAAAGTGTGTCGTACCATATTAGAAATATTGGAGATCAAATATGATCAATGATCAGTCAAGACTGTAATCCTGACGGTTGGGCTGCGTGGGAAGCAGGCGATAGGGGTAGAAGCTTGGAGGTTGAAGAGTGGCCAACTGAAGCACACTGTTGGGCTGTTCTTCTCCAGCGAATGGGAATTGATCCAACACATTCACATTCACATTCATATTCATATTCATATTCATATGATGACTTATATCAATTCTTCCGTCTTCTTCCATCTTCGACACGTTCATATTTGTCACCTGCTCCGCCTGATGATGATGATGATGATGCTCAAATGATGCAGCCGCTGCCTGGTGCTCTTTTATCTATTAATTATCAATTATTTGTTATTGTTACACATAATGGGGATGCTTAATTAATCAACTTATTAAAACACTTAAAACTAATTGATCATCATGAGTTAATGAATCGATATTAATGAAGTTGAACCTTTATTTGCAGATATGTACTCACCAGATGAAAGAGGTGTTCATTATCTTTTTCCAGCATTGTCTCCTAGTAGTGAACAACATGACCAGAAGGTTAAACTAACATATAAATATATATATATATATATCAGTATTAATTGTGAGGGAGAGAGAGAGAGAGAGAGAGAGAGAAAGAGAGGTTAACTTTTCACCTTTCTCTTGAGATTCTCTGTCTTCTGCTGTAAGAGATCGAACTGTGGTTCATAATGCAGAACGCAATTTCAAGTAAAATTCATGATTTGAATTTTTCAAAGTAATATTTATATATATAACGAAAGTAATGTCTTTTTGACATTACTATAAAGCTTTCTTAACTATAAGTCTTTTTGTAAGTCATAATAGTAACTCGTGCATGAAGTGTATAAAACTACTTTCCTTCGTTGCTTTTAGCCAGAGAGAAAAAACTTCATATCTTAGTTCAGCAATTCATCACAAAAACTATAGTTAAGAAAGCTTTATAGTACTTTATGTTAGTTTAGTGTATTAATGTCCATATATAGAACTTTTACCGAAAAGGCAATGTGTCATATAGTTTGTAGAAATCAACTTTATTCTATCGACAACATACATACTATGTATTGAGGAGGAATGTACGTGAAATTGAAAAAAAAAAAAAAAACACCAACAGATGTTCGTTATATTGTATATCATATAATATAACAATATCTATTCGATTGGATAATTAAAAATCAAGAATCTGAGAGAGTAAAGTGAAAGTTGAGAATAATACCTTGCGATTTCGGACTTTTTGGGTAGAATGCTCTAACATATCTTGGAGTTCATTCAGTTCTCCCAAACTTAATGAACTCAAATCCTCCCCAGTGTAGCGTTGTAGACTCAGTTGAAGATTGTGGGTTTCACTTTTGATTCTTCTCACTTCACCGCACAGTTGTTCCTAAAAAAAAATAAAGTGAATATTTTTATGTATAGTTCTTTCTCACACACATCCTTAAAATTTTAAATCAACTAAGTTATTTTCAATTTAGCTTTTATGCATAGTACTTTATCACTTGTTTAAGCAACGTTTTTAGAAAAATTGATATGGTTTATATAATTTATTGTACCATTTCACTTTGTTGCACAATCTGAGTTCCTGTTGCGAGCTGGTACCTCTTTATCATATTCTCCATGCTGTAAAATTAACAGTAACACATGCATGAAACACTAAGTAGCCGTAATTATTTAAATAATACGTACTTAAAAACATACATAAGTCAATGCACTACAGAAATTATATGGTTCATATTTTTTTTATTGAAATAACATGAAGGATCAATTGTCCCCCCTCAAAAAAAAAAGAAAAAAGAAAAAAAACACATAATATTTTTCATCCACAAAGAAAATGATTAACAATAAAAATTTCGTTTTCGGTTATTATTTTTTTTTTCCCAAAAAAGGGATAAACCAATTAGCTAAGCCTACAGATTTGTTCCTGTAAGACATTGGTATACCTATTATAAATCCCATACAAATAAAAAAATAATAATTACAAAGTGTCTAACTCGGAAAATAACTAGTTAACTTGTTTTCTCTAGAAGGCAGATGAAGCAAATTCACTGGTCTATCCATCAAAAAATAAATTAATAAAATTCACTGGTCGAAGGTAAAATATTCCAAAAAATAAAATACAAGAGAAAAAATTAATTAAATTTAGATTAAATCATATGCGCCTCGTTGAGAAAGTTAATATCAGCTATGTATAACGCGAAAATGAAAATCATGTTCATTGAGTGACTTAATATATACAGAGATATACAATTATGCCTGTATAAAATCATGTGTTCTTTTATAATTAGTTCAAATGTGGTGGGTACGTGAAACCAACTGGCCATAATATATATACAATAGTATAAATGGCAGTCCGAAATTGTAATAATGCTAAATTTTTTCAGTACAAAGCCGGCCAGTTAGCCAATCTAATGTACAAAAAATGAGACTGGATTGGAAAATTTTGAAGATTGAAATATGACTCTTAAAATGTGATATTTATTAAATAAATGGATAGGTAATTAAACTAGAACTTTAGAGAGAGAGAGAGAGATAGAGTATCTCTCCATTCAATGTTTGGGACTTTCACCTCTGAAATTAACCATCATGACAAATGGAAAAATCAATTGCTCATGTATATGATAAGACCACAATTTTTAAGCATATCTAGTTAGAACATCCACTCAATTAAGAGCTATATAAAATAATTTTGAACCTTAGGATCTATTTGGAATCAAATTCCTAAACAAAATCAACCTAATTAATTCATTATCCGTTGGCCTTGTGATTCAAAAAATGTCATCATTGGTTTCTCTGTAAATTTGCTTAAAATGGTATTTTTTTTCCTCTCCCTCTTTTGCTATGGACCATTTCCAAAAAAAGTTCAAAAATACAGAAAACAGAACGGAAAATGTATATGTAGAGAGAGAGAGAGAGAGAGAGAGAGAGAGAGAGAGTTGACTCAAAAAGACTATTCAAAACAAAAACGCAAAACCCTAGCCAGCTGCAAAACATATAACATTAAAGAAAAATTACAGATCATCATCAGAAATATAAATACATGTATATGCAAAATATACCTTGAAGTGTCACTGCAGTACTCATACAATTTGCCATTGCTGGAGAAGATGATGAGGCCGATCTGGGCATCACAAAGCACAGAGAGCTCATGAGTCTTCTTGAGAAGCCCAGCTCGGCGTTTCGCAAACGTGACTTGTCTTGTGGTTTTGTTCTCTATCCTAGCGATGGTTATCTTCCCACGTCCCATTCTTAATCCTTTCTGTTCTTCTAGCTAGTAATTAATTAAGGAAAAAAGGCGCCAAAGAGAAAATTGTGATGATCAGTAATACTAAATCAAGAAGGGAAAAAGATAATAATAATAAAAGAACACAGCATATATATCACTAATTTGTAAATTAAAACGCATAAGCATATATAGGTTATATATAGTACTTAATGGAAAAGAAAATAATTGTGTAATAAAACATGGAGTTGTTCGTATATAGGATAAAACATACTATGTAGCTAGTACATACTTCTTTTTTCGCCTTGGATGAAATTAATGAAGATCACTTGTAGGAACTGTTTTTATGATTAGAAACTTGTTTTTGTTTCTGGAGAAAAACAAAATAAAATAAATTGTATGTTTTAGAAAATAAATAAATAAAGCTAAAGGAAGAGAAGTGGAGAGAAGTGGGTATACTCAGATATTGCAGTATCCACTACCTTAAGCTCCTCAGTAGTCTCTGTTTGGTTTGCTTGTATTGATTAGAATTTTGGGATGAAAGCTTTTTATAGTAGCGTGAGCTGGCCAAGTCTATATACAATATTTAGCTAATTCCACGTCGCAAGATAGCCCATCCTTTTCATCAATATTACGAATATGCCTCTCTAACTCAATTACTTAAAGTACATAGAGAATAAAGATGACTGTATTTGCATAATTAGTCTTATTTCTACCAAAAATCTAAAACTCTCAATCAGTCACAATGATTTCTTCTTTAAATATATATTAAAAAAAAAACTTGATGGAGAAGCATCAGCCACAATACTTACTATCCTCACCAAAAAAAAAAAAAGCCTTACTATAATTTATGAAAGGCAAATTAAAATTGTAATTAACATGAATTCAGATTGCTAATATGTCTCGTTTTTCAACAAATTTAATTTCAAGGATAAATACTAACTGTCGGGAGTGTTAATTTTCAAAGCAAACGTACATAATTAAAGTACATAATTAAAGGTTAGCTAATTATCTACCTCTTTTTTCTGATCATGTTTTGGGTTAGGCCCTTTCTCTCTGTACATGACTACTTGTTAAATTTGCTCTTTAAAATTATTTTCCCAAACTAAATATCAATCGATTCTTAATTTCCAGGTACGTTCATCGATGGTAAATAAACATATTACAAAGTAACACTTGGGAGAACATAGACTGAAATTGAAAGGAACAACTATATCATTAATTTGCTAGAGAAAGAGAAATGAAACAAAATTTATAATAATGCACCAAAAAGTTATTTGGTGTGACGATATATAAAACGCTTGGGCAATTTCCTCTCCTTCTCTCTATCTACGTCACGTTGTTGACCAAAATTATTGTGGTCTCATCTTATAATAGTGTGGCTTTATCAATTTTGCTAAATTGGAAGAGTTCACCGAATAAGGAAAGTTCTCTGAACCCTTGCTAGCAAACCCTTTTAGTAATGGACACAGTGCATGAATGATTTGAGAGCTCTATATTTTAACTTGAAAGTGGAGTTTGATGGTTTACTGATCATTAGCAACAAATTCATGTGGAATGCTATAGTTAATTAAGAATCTAAAAAATTTTATATATGATATTCCTTTAGTAATCAGTGATCATTATAATTAGTATAAGGATTATTGAAAAAGCTCTTTTATTTTGTTTATCGAAAAATTTAAAATTAAGTTAAATTGAGATCAATTTTATCAATAGTATTTGGTATGTGAACCACATTACCATAACATAATGTAGTATTGAGGCAAAATCATTACAAGGACACATCGATTATATGTAAAATCTTATTTTTATTAAGGGCAAAAAGGTCTTTTGACCAAAAATTTTAAAAAAAAAATTTCTTTTCGTTTTTTCTCCCTCACTCTCTCGTCCGCACCCCTCTCTCTCTCTCTCTGCCTCTCGTCTCTCTCACGCACGGCCAAGGGAACCAGCCATCGCCAGCCCTCGTCGTGCCCCGCCGCCGAACCCAAACGATGCGCGCTGCCCAGCCGAACTGACTGCTGAAGCTCTGAGGTCGCCGGAGCGCTGCGTTGCCGAGGGAGGAAGCGAAGCTCTGCCGCTACCGTCGCTTGCCGTCGAGAATTCCGGCGACAAAAAGTCACGAAATTGGTAGCATTCGAATCCTCTCATCGTGAGCTTTCTCCAGGTATATATATCACGATCCCATTTTACCCGGATTAAAAGTTGCCATTTTTGCGTAATTTTGAGCTCGGGTTCGACTTTTGATCTGACCGTTAGATTTCGTTTTTGTTGTCATTTTTGGAATGTACTCGGAAAATGGTGAAGTTTGATATATATATTGACTATATTTGGTGATCGGCACGAAAAATCATATCTAACGACTTAGATTTTGTCTCGTTTTACGTGACACTAGTTTGGTATCGGCTCGGACCTAAATTGGTCGAATCATATGTCTAATATAGCTATTTTAGGTGCTAGGAGTTCGGTAAAGAGGTTTGTTTGTCGATTCGAAGCTTTGTTGAGGAGTTGATTTTTTTTCAAGTGAGCGATGGAGGGTCTGGAATTGGTTCCTGACCCTCCGAGCGATCGTTCAACGGCACCTTGAGGACCCATTGGTGTGATATCACTATTTTAATGAGGTAGAGGTTCAATTACCAAGTTTTATACTTATTTTGATTTAAAATGTGCTATATGACCTATTTCTTGAAAATGTCGATTTTCATGGAATTCAATGATTTGATTGGATATTTGATAAATTTGTAAACTGTTGAGATATATTGGATTGTTCTAGGATTAGTTGGTATGGTTTTTATGCAGGTCCAAAATTTTGGTTTTGAAAAAATATAGCCCTTATGCTGCTTGATTTTCTATAAATCTCAGAATAATACCAAATGAGTATTAAAACATGATTTCTTAAAATACTTGATGTATGGTTATTACACACCCTATGATATGTTGTACCTATCATAGGATCACGTACTTGAGTTCTATTTTAGTATCATTGTATTTAGATCGCTGGCGAGTTGTTGCAGTGCTAGGTAAGAGACCTAGGCCCCTGCGTAGGATTTGCTGACATATCTTCGGGTAGTGTCAGGATGCTGGGAACCTCTATTAAAGAGGTATTATAGGACCGTGATGAGAGGATGAGAGCTCATGTATATACTTACACTTGGTTGATTTATGATATGTACAACATGGTGACTTTGGTTTTGTTTGAAAACATGATTATGATTTTGGGTTTTGGTTTTAACAACTTGATTGTGACTTAAATTTTGGTTTTGATTAAATGATTACTTATGATCTTGATTACCTTGTAAACTTGTTTTATAAATGGATTTTGGAAATGTGCTAACCATGCAGGTTTGAAAAATTGAATTTACATCAAAAAGGTAATTGAAATTCCTACTGAGCATGTGAATACTCACCCCCTTTTCTTTCCATTCTCAGGTGATTTACAGTGCGATTTGGGAAACTCCGAGACGGAGTAATCTTTGAGAAGTTTATCCTAATTTTGTGGTTGGTAACTCACCTTGGACGTATAATAATATTTAAGGCTCATACTTTAGATTTAGTCTGTATTATCTATAATGCTCACTAGTAAAGACGATGTGATGTATATTAATGTTTTATTTCTATTATTAACAGTCTATGTCTAGTGGTGATCACAAACTGTGAGAATTTAAAAATTTAAACTATTTTTGTAAATTAGTTGTCGTCTTTCTAAAATTTTCTAAAATAAATTATGAGTTTCCACTTGTGAAATTCCTTTTCTGCCACTGGCGCGGAGTTTGGGTTGTGAAATTCTTTTTCTACCACTGGCCTAGGGTTTGGGTCGTGACATTATAGGTTTTGTTTTTTCCCTGAGCTATAATTTATACAATATTAGAATAAGCCAATAAGGTAATAAGTTTTATGCCTGTAGGTCAAATCAATAAATAAATAATAAAAAGAATAAAGAAGTGTAACATGATTCTAAACTGTATAACTTAAATTATACATCTGCATGACACATTTCATTGGCACGTAGGCCGTAGCACATGAAAGGTAAGGAAGGAAAAGAGCAAACCTGGAAAAAATTACTAACTCATGATTCACGTAAAATAGGAAACACATTTCTGCTATAAAGATTACAATGTAATGCGTGTTTTTCTTATATTTTTTTTTTCTTTGAAGGAAGTTTTTTTTTTTTCTAAATTATAGAATAGAAAATAATTAATGAAGTTCGAAATAAAACTTTTCCAAATTGTAAACGATTGTTATCATCCGACGTCAATTCCGATCTTCTAGCTGCCAAAGAAAATGATTAGTTAATCATAAAGAAAAAATAAGTAAATAAAAAAAATAAGAAATATACTGTCTATAATTTAATATTTATTTCTTTTTCTTTTGGGGGAACAAATAAAAGAGGAAAATATCAAAATTCAAATTCTAAGGACACATCCAAGTTGGTTAAATGAAAGCCACTAACTATATAAAACGCAAAAACATATTCTGGTCATGGAGAGATCCGAGATTGTGATAAATGATCAGGTTAATTGGAGAAGGGATTTACACATTGAAAAAACCCTTCCATATTCAGCTCATTTTATTCACCTTAGAAGATACATGTTAAGCAACCAATACGCCTTTCCCTCTCTCTCTCTCTAATGAGTCTTAATTACTACGGAAAAAAATAAATCCATAAGTCAGAATACGTGTATTTATAATTAATATATAAGAAAAAAATGAAACCATTTATACTAGTTATAAAAAAAAATCTTGTGTTTTAGTTTATAAATGTAACTAATGTATATTGGCAATAATTAGTTGTCACTAAATAAACTTACAAATGTTTTTACTGTGACTAACAGGATAATAAAGAAAATAAAAAAAAAATTGTGCTTAAATGTTATCTCCAACTTTTTTTTTTCAAAGCAAAACATCAAAATTGGGCATTTTCTCCAACTAATTAATATCAATAGTATTGAAAATAAACTTATTTAAGCTTATAGAAAGTGTTCTAGGCCCATCAATATGAAGCCCAGTAAGTTGGAGTTAGCCCAAGTGCAAAGCTCATAAAAGAAAAAGTCCAAGTCCAAATTGAATAAGACTTCTACCTAGAATCTTCTAGTATTAGCTAGATATTAGTTTTTTGCAGGTAAATTATTTGATTACTTAGATTATTATTAAAAGTATGTAGAAGAAAATATATGTGGCTTAAGGATTTTTGTAATTGTTTATTTGTGTGGTTCTCATTATTTCTCATATAGTATAAATACCCTTCCTTATTTGAGTTCTAAGCATCAAGTAAGAAGCAAAGCTTCTAAGAGTGAAGAGAAGAGAGAAAGAAGCATAGCTTCTAGTGAGTAAGTGAGCTTGAAGAGTGAAGTTGAGAATTTTCTCTTGTAAAAATATTTGAGTGAGTAATAAAGCTTGTTTTATTTCTAACAAAGTGATATCAGAGCGAGGTTGTGAGTTCTCATGAAATTCTAAATATGTTCTGATGTTGTAGCTTTGTCTGATTTTCTACATCAGAAAATAATTCTTGAAAATGAGAGTATTATCTATTTATTCCAAACATACTACGATTATATATCAAATTGAAGAACTCGACGAGATGAAAACGCTACCATAAAAATCAGCCCAATTGGAGTCCGAACGAGTTGTCGGAAATTTGTTGTCATAACTGAGTCAACTCACAGAGTAAAACCGAGTCAAAACCGTTTGACCAAGCTGTTATAGTTGTTAGAGCCGTTGACTAAGCCGTCAGAGCTATTGGACCGCACTGTTGACTACATTGTAAGAGCCATTCGTGCCATTGACCCGACTGTTGATCGAGAGTGAACTTTGACTATTGACTTTGACCAAGTTGATATACAAGTCAATATTAAGGTTTTTTGACGTTTTGGATCTATCCGTGTAGTCGAAATTTCCAAAAGCTCATTCTATTAAGAGTTATGGCTACCGGTAGTTTAGCGTCTCTTCAAGTTCTACCATTTCATGGTAGTAACTTTGATAATTGGACTATCAAAATGAAAGTCTTCCTTAGAGCATATGATATTTGGGAAGTAGTAGAGAAAGGTTATGAAGAGCCAAGAGATGAGGTAACACTATCCTTAACACAGAAGGATAGTTTAAAAAATTCAAGAAAGAGAGACAAAGAAGCTCTCTTCGTTATCTACCAAGCCTTAGATGATGATGGATTTGAGAAAATTTCAAGTGCAACCTCCGCTAAGGAAGCATGGAAGAAACTTCAAACTTCAAATAAGGGAGAAGCAAAGGTTAAAAAAGTCCATCTTCAAACTCTAACAGGAGAGTTTAATTTACTATACATGACGGAAACTGAGTCAGTTTCTAACTACTTTTCAAGAGTTCTAGTCATTTCCAATCAAATGAAGTGAAATGATGAGAAACTTAAAAATATTACGATCATAGAAAATATTCTTCAATCATTAGATCCAAAGTTCAAGAATATTATTACTGTCATTGAAGAAACTAAAGATTTGAGAGTCATGACAATAGAATAACTCTTGGGTTCTTTACAAGCTCACGAGGGAAAGAAAAAGAAGACGCCAAATTTTAAGGAGCAGCTTCTCAAGATACAACTTACAGAGAAAGAAGATAGTCAATGTAGCGAAAGAAGTCAACGTGATCGTGGTAGAGGAAAAGCCCGAGGGCAAAGATGTGGTACAAGTTGAGGTCGTAGACGAGGTTAGAATTCCAACAACAACCACAATTATCATATTAGCAATTTTGAAAGAGGAGAAAGCTCTACAAGAGGTCGTGGTAGAAGTCGAATGAACTGAAGGCCTGAGAAGTCTCAAGTTGAATATTTCAATTATCACAAGTTTGGCCATTATGCTAGAGAATGTAGAGCACCTAATAGTAGAATTAAAAAAAAAAAGTCAATTACGTTGAAGAGAAAAGAGAAAAAAATGACATCGTGCCACTAGTATATAACGACAACAACAGAGGATAAGACAACACATGATATCTTGACAATAGTGCTAGTAATCATATGTGTGGGCATTGATCAATATTTGTGGAGCTTGATGAATCAATCAGTGAGATTGTTTCTTTCTTTGATGATTCAAAAGTAGCGGTAAAAGGAAAAGGTACAATTCTTATCCGCTTGAAAAATAGGGGGCATTAATTTATTTCAAATGTTTATTATGTACCCACAATGAAAACAAACATTTTGAGTTTGGGACAACTCTTAGAGAAAGACTATGATATTCACTTGAAAGATTATAGCCTTTTTATAAGAGATAATAATATGAACTTGATTGCCAAAGTGCCTGTGTCAAGAAATAGAATGTTCTTGTTGAACATTCAAAATGATATGACAAAATGTCTCAAAGCTTGTTACAAGGATTCATCATGGCTATGGCATTTGAGATTCGGGCATCTCAACTTTGGAGGACTAGAGCTATTATCCAAGAAAGAAATAGTGAGTGGCTTGCCATGTATCAATCATCCGGATCAGCTTTGTGAAAGATGCTTACTCGGGAAGTAATTTAGAAAAAGTTTTCCAAAAGAGTCGAATTCAAGAGCCCTGAAGTCACTAGAGCTCGTGCATACATATATGTGTGGTCCTATCAAATCAAGTTCTTTCGGTAAGAGTAATTACTTCTTGTTTTTTATTGATGATTTCTCAAGAAAGACTTAGGTTTATTTCTTGAAGCAAAAATCAGAAGTCTTTGAAACTTTCAAGAAGTTCAAGGCTGTCGTAGAGAAGGAAAGTTGTCTTCAGATCAAAGCCATAAGATCTGATAGAGGAGGAGAATTCACTTCAAAAGAGTTCCAAGAATTATATGAAACAAAAAGAATTCGATGACCTTTAACCATTCCAAGATCTCCTCAACAGAATGGTATTGTAGAAAAAAAGAAACAAACCATTCTCAATATAGCTCGAAGCATGCTGAAAAGTAAGAGATTACCCAAAGAGTTCTGGGTAGAAGCTGTTGCATGTGCAGTTTACTTATGCAATCGATCTCTAACAAGAAGTGTGTGGGGAAAGACACCATAAGAAGTATGGAGTGGAAGGAAGCCTGAGATCTCCCACTTGAGAGTCTTTGGAAGCATAGCCCATGTGCATGTGCCAGACGAACATAGAACCAAGCTTGATGATAAAAGTGAGAAGTTCATTTTCATCTACGACATCAACTCTGAAGGATATAAGTTATATAATCCTAATAATGGAAAAGTAATCATCAGCCGAGATGTAATATTCGATGAAGAAGGTGAATGGGACTTTAGTTCTCAAACCAATGACTACAATTTCTTTTCACAATTTGAAGATGTAGAAACACTAGTAGAGAAGTAAGAGAAGTTCATCAGGAGGCTATTACTCCACCTTTCTCACCAACATCATCCACTCATGAAGATTCACCTCCATCTTTCTTAACTGAGAGGTATGAAAAACATACAAGAAGTCTTGACGATCTATACGAGGTGACCGATAGACTCGAAAACCTCACTCTATTTTGCCTATTTACTGATTGTGAACCGGTGAACTTTCAAAAGGCTGTACAAGATGAAAAATGGAGAAATGAAATGGATGAAGAAGTCAAAACCATAGAGAAGAATGATACTTGGGAACTATCCACTCTTCCTAAAGGTCATAAAGCTATCGGTATAAAATGGGTGTACAATGTGAAGAAGAAAGCTAATGGAGAGGTAGAAAGATACAAAGCAAGGCTAGTCACAAAAGGCTATAATCAAAGAGCCGGCATTGCGATGAGGTATTCACTCCTATTGTATTATTGGAAACTATAAGACTAATTATTTCTCTTACTGCTCAGAACAAATGGAAGATTCATCAGATGGATGTAAAGTCTGCATTTCTGAATAGAGTTCTTGAAAAAGAAGTCTATATCAAATAACCATTGGGTTATGCAGTGAAACAACATGAAGATAAGGTTTTGAAGCTGAAGAAGGCTCTTTATGGTCTAAAGCAAGCACCAAGAGTATGGAATAGCCGAATTGACAAATATTTTTAAGAGAATGGATTCATTAAGTGCCTTTATGAACATGCTCTCTATGTTAAGACTAAATATAGAGACATTCTGATTATATGCTTGTACATGGATAATCTCATATTCATTCGATGTAATCCAAGGATGTTTAACGAATTCAAGAGAGTAATGACACAAGTTTGAAATGATAGACATCGGACTTATGGCGTACTACCTTGGCATAGAAGTCAAGCAAAAGAAATAAGACATCTTTATCTCTCAAGAAAGATATACAGAAGAGATCCTGAAGAAGTTCAATATGAATGATTGCAAGCTGATAAGTACACTAGTGGAGTGCGGAATAAAATTATTCAAAGATAATAAAGTAGAAAAGGTAGATCCAACACTCTTCAAGAGCCTTGTTGGATGCCTTCGGTACCTGACATGTACAAGGCCCGACATTCTCTATGCAACTGGACTAGGGAGTCATTATATGGAAACTCAAATAACTACTCACTTCAAAGTTGCAAAGAGAATTCTCCGTTACCTAAAAGGTATGATCAATCTTCGCTTGTTCTATTCAGTTTCTAATGATTACAAACTCGTTGGTTATAGTGATAGTGATTGGGGTGGATATACTGATGATTGAAAAAGCACAACTGGTTTTGTATTTTTCATGGGAGAAACCGCCTTCACCTGGGTATATAAGAAACAACTGATTGTCACTCTTTCAACATGCGAAGCTGAGTACGTAGCTACTGCATCATATGTTAGTCATGCAATTTGGCTAAGTAGGTTGTTGAAAGAGTTAAACATGCCTCAAAAAGAGCCAACAGAGATTTGTATTGACAATAAGTCAACAATAGTTTTGGCTAAAAATCCAGTCTTTCATGACCGAAGCAAGTATATCGACACTCGCTATCATTACATATGTTAGTTATGCAATTTGGCTAAGTAGGTTGTTAAAAGAGTTAAACATGTCTCAAAAAGAGCCAACATACATTTGTATTGACAATAAGTCAGCAATAGTTTTAGCTAAAAATCTAGTCTTTCATGACCGAAGCAAGTATATCGATACTTGCTATCATTACATAAGAGAATGTGTTGTAAACAAAGAAGTACAATTGGAACATGTGCGATCATATGATTAGATAGTTGATATTTTCACCAAGCCACTCAAGTTTGAAGACTTCGCAAGATTAAGAAACTTGCTAGGTAGTATAAAATGCATTTAAGGGAGTTATTAAAAATAAACTTGTTTAAGCCTATAAGAAGTGTTTTAGGCCTATCAACATGAGGTCCAATAAGTTGGAGTTAGCCCAAGTGCAAAGTTCATAAAAGAAGATGTCCAAGTCCAAACTGAAGAAGCCTTCCACCTAGAATTTTCTAGTATTAGCTAGATATTAGTTTTTTGCATATGAATTATTTGATTACTTAAATTATTATTAGAAGTGTGTAGAAGAAAATATATGTGGCTTAAGGATTTTTGTAATTTTTTATTGTGTGATTCTCATTGTTTCTTATGTAGTATAAATATTCCTCCCCATTTGAGTTCTAAGCAACAAGTAAGAAGCAAAGCTTCTAAGAGTGAATAGAAGAGAAAAAGAAGCATAGCTTCTAGTGAGTGAGTAAGGTTGAAGAACGAAATTGAGAATTTTCTCTTATAAAAATATTTGAGTGAGTAATAAAATTTGTTTTATTTCTAATAAATAGATCATCTTAATACTTTCTAGGATACACATCAAAAGTAAATAAAACAAACAAATCAATATTGTATTATTTAACTAGTTTAATACTTAAATCTTTTACACTGAAAAATTAACATTTCACAACAAGCTATTGAGTAAACAAATATCATGTGTACCAATTGAAAAAAGAAAAAACGTAATGGATGCTGCAACCAAAATATAATTTGGCATTACATAGTGATAGTTCCTCGGCATTTTCCTCTCTCTCTCTCTCTCAAATTCTTTGTTGACCAGTACGATAGTCTTATCTTAATAACCAAGCTAGCACTAGCTGTGGCTCTATCAAATTCGCCAATGTGGGAAATAATACTAAATAAGGAAAGTTCTCTAAACTCTATATGGCTAATCCTATTGGAAATGGACAATGCATGATTCATGAATTGCTGATTCGCTTGTTGTGATTTGGAGTGGTTGTTGACTTAGTGATCATTAACTTGAGCATCAGATCATATGAAACGCTAACAGGTAAGAATAAAATATTAATATATAAAACTTTTAATCGAAATGCTAAAAACATAAAATGGGATATTTCTTTTGAGCTCATGCGAGAAATTTGACCACTACATAAAATGTTACCAAAAATTTTTAGGCAACATCGAACTATGCATCCATGCGAAAAGTGTAGGAACGTGACAGAAACCCGATTTATGGCTAATATGGTAATTTTACAACACAATTTTTGTGTTGAGTCTAGGGATATGCAGAGAAAAAAATGTATTGTAGTGTTGCTACAAGAATTTTTTTCTCCACAATTTTTCTATTGACAATGTATGTGAAAAAACAAAAACATTCCTAAACAACATTGACAGTAATACAACACAGAGCATGGATTTACTTAATTATGATATATATATATATGGAGCATTAAACAGGTCAAAGTATAATTCGAGATACCAAACTAACGTAGACATCGTTTACAACAATAGCCATTAAGATGCTATTCTTCTTACTACAGAAATTGGTCCTCAAACAGGAAGAATAACGCTAATCGATGGAAGGATACTCTCACAACATGACCTATACTGTGACACAAGGTTAGCATTACGATTTAATATATTCCCTGCTTATCAATGCGGAAGATAACGTCAATTAAACAAGGTGAACTCCATTTAGGCATTCCATCAAACATATGGCGTGCATATATTATTCCTTTGTCATCAAAATTGAAATCAAAGAAATTCTTGAAGCGAAAAATTACCTAAGTAGATGATTTAAATAAAATCTTCGGATCGAAATCAAAGTAGTCCGCTGAACAATCCAAACCCTAAATCCAAATCCGTCACTTATTCTAATTAGCTTCATAAAAAATACTTGCGACCACATAGTTGTGTACAATTATATCAGTGACGATAAAAAATAAAAATGAAATATGTGTAATACATATGTTACCATATATTTGAGTGAACCTCGAAACATATTTTATAAATAATTTATCGTTAGATCGTACTTCAGCAATGTTACACGTTTATGAAGTTGTATATGATAAATAATATATAGAAATACATGTATGTTTATATGTGTGCATTTTTGTATGTACATTCTAGAGATATTTGTGTTTCTAAATTTTTCTTGGGTACCGTGTATGTTCATGAACTACTTACTCTTGTTCTATTTCAAGTGTGTGAACATATCATATTAGAATAAAACATATGTGTATTTGTGTATATATATATATATATATATATATGCATTATTCAATTAAAGCCTAATTCATATGGTCCATATCCAGTTGTGATGATTATTATTCTTCATATCTTTCTGAAACAAACCCTATATCCCTATTGTAACTCCCTATTTCCGAATCTGGATTAACCCAGGTTTAAATGTTTTGTCCGCCCCTTTTCCTCGCCTCGTATGGCAAAGAGCTACCAGTCAATATCATTTTCTTCAATTATTACATCCGTACAAAAGGCACTACCAAAAAATCGTCAAATGCGCTGCACTTACAAATTTAAATTAAACTTTCAAATTCAGGCCTGTTAAGTGAGGTTATATCGGATTCGCAAACAAACAGAATATGGCCAGAGCAAATGCAATGATAGACGGAAAAGTATACTGAGAACAAATTTATAATAGTTCAGTCAAAAAAAAATGACCTACATCAACTTTAAGTTTACAAAGCAAGAGAATGTCTGTGAATGACTTCATGAAAAATGTGGAGTAGGACTCTTATCTATATCCACCGGGAGAGTCCTATTCATTTGCAATTACGTGTATTATTTTAGGTAGTATAATTATCTTAAAATAATAAGATAATAATAAATATTGTGTGATTTTTTGACCACCACAAATATTTAACTTGTCTAATCTTAAAAAAAGTCAACTAGTTAATTAAAGAGTAGATGATTACTCATTATTGTGTAGTCACCCAATCTCAATATTATATTATATTTTATTATTTAATTTTTTATTCACAAAATTAGAAAACTTAAAGCCATTCTCACCTATGTGAATGAGACTCAGTCTTATAATTTTTCATCTCACAATCATTTCACTATACACTCTCTCTGTAATTCTCTCTTTATTTTCATTTTGAAACTTAGAGGAACTTTTGTAATTCTCTAGGAAATAGTAAAAAACAGTGAACGTAGGCTCACCTATTTTAGGAATGAACCACTATAAAATTCTTGTCTCCTTATTTTACTTTATTTTTCAATTCGTTTCACACATAAGCCACATCTCATGAATTTAAAAATTCATTAACAAAAAAACTCTATCAATAATAAATAAATAATAATTATCTAAATTTTAGTTGAGTTATCGTCTTCTAGAAAAATCCGTCGTGGTTACACACATTTTTTTAGAATTTCAGCATACTTAGTCTTCTTCTAGCTTGTATCTCAATTTGGGTGTAAATTTCAATGAGCTAACAAGTTTGTCTTGAGCCACCTAGTTTTCACTCAACTGGGGTGTTCTCGTAAAATTAGTGACAAATTTGCTTACAGTTAATAATGAGCTCGCTAGTTGAGTTTGCATACACATTTCTCGTTGTCAGTGCCAGCAAGTAGAATTTCTCAAGTCAAATCTTTGCGTGCACTTGATACCTTGCATAGATATTTATAGCAAACATTTTTTTAATTCACAACAAGGCCTTTAGTGGAAGTTCAGATATATATATATATTTCATATCTCTAATATTCCGTAGTGTCGAATTGCTTTGCTAATAGGGGAAGGTTTTCAAAATCATCTGTTTCAACATCATATATATAATTAATAGCATATATATCATTGAAAAATAAAAATTATATAGAAGAAGATCTATTCTATGAAGATTTTATTGATTATGTGATACGTGTCACAACTTAAACCCCGGACTAGTGACAAAATAATAATTTATTTAATTTAGAAATTCTTAAATATTTTATGAAAACATCCAAACAAACCTTAATCAGTTATTTTACAAAAGTGGAACTTCAACAAGTGAACCACAACCCATAATTATGCATACACCACTAGAATATTTCAAGTCATATATCACCATCATCACTAAATATTGAAATGGCGTCTTATAGACAGAAAATATAAATTTCTTAATTTGGCTGCACGCTAATCAAATTCTATTATTTATCACACAACTAGACTTGATCATTAAGTATTATTAAGAAAAACGACACAAACAACTAGTCCCTTGTCCAAATGGCTGTTGACTTCCAAAACTTTTTGTATCACCTGAGATGGAATAAAAAGGGGTGAGCATGACTATGTCTAGTAAGAAATCGATTATCTTTTTTATAACAAACTTTATTTTGAAAATCTTGTATGGTTGGTTGTTCATAAACAAGTGTATAAACCATATCTATATATGAGTTCCGAAACTTGGTATTATAATCACATAGGTATGTAAAATAAATCATATATAGAAAACCGTACAACACATGACATAAATCATTCAGACTCATCAGCACTCATTTTCTATCACGAACTAGAGTAACTTTCACACTGAGTGAAACGATATTCTAACCTGAACTACATGATCATGTGTCCTAGGGAATTCTCTGTGAAGATTTACGGGTTTTCACTGAAGGTGGGGTCGTAGCCACTTAATAGGGTCTCTTCACAAGTTTACGGACTTGCACCAATGATAGGGTCATAGTCACCTAAACTAATCCGTGATGTTAAGTTAGTGCTCATGTATGATCCTATGATACGTGCAGTATATACTAGTCCAAAAATCCCCATATAGTTATTTTTATTCCAAAACATTACATTTTTTCAAAATAATTATGAAAACCAAATAAATTTAATTTAATTCATGAAATTTTGGTAATAGGTAAAATAATCCAAAAATATTTAATTTTAAATAAAAAGCTAGTAATCGATCCCCTATCTCACCGGGATAGCTAAATTTAGCTACTGTGTGCTAGTGGTACCCGTACCTGAAAATCCATAACATTCATATTTTAAACCAAAATTCTCAAGATTAATTCTATTTTCACAATGGTCACTCCTTTTATCATTAAAGACTTTGTCTAAGACCCTTCTTTCACAAATCCACGTTATCCTAGTAAAATAGCCTGAATCCTAGGGTCTGTTTACAAATTTACCACTTTTAATAAATCAGATTTTTAAAAATACCAATTCTGGAATCTGTTATAAAATACCATTTCACAGGAATATTTGTAAAAATATCACTTTTCCAAATATTAGAAAAATACTAATCTGGTTATTTATAAATATACCTACTTCTTAGAAATTTTTAGGAAAATACCATTTTTACTTCATAGCCCGTAGCCCATTCTTTGTTATCAATCAAGGTTTAAGCCCAATACTTTTCAAATTTCAAAAATTCCAGTTTTGGAGCCGGTTTAGAAACATACCAACTTTTTCAATTTAAAAATTCTCCGATCTGGATTTCAATTCTAAACAAACAATTACTTAGTTTCATGATTCAGTAAGCTCTATCTATCTCCTCATATAACTTTCACGACCCCCGTAATAACTATTTCACAAAATAATTATAAAAATTTCATTCTTCCAAATCTAGCTTACTAAAATACTAATGTTTCTGAAATATTTAGGAAAATACTGTCTTTTCAAAATCTGATTATAGCAACTTACGGATTGGATTATATTTATAAATACACCAACTTTCAAATCTTATCATTTTTTCTAATATTTCATTCACACTAATTTCATCACTTAAATTTCACTAATACTAATACTCAGAAAATAATCACAAATATTCTAACTATTCTCCTCATAGCTTAATCAAATCCATACACCATGTCTTCTCATAATCCACAATAATATCATTTGTAAATAATTGTAATAATGATAATAACATATCAGAAGCTTGTCCAAAATCTTACCGGGGGAGTTTCATGGGATAGCAATGAGGAGGATTCTTGGTTTGCTGAGAAGGAAGAAAGAAAAAATAAATGACGAAGAATAATAACAAAGAAGGTGTCGGGTGAGAGAGAAAGAGGAAGAAAGAAATAGAAAAGAAAAAGAGAAAGAAGACAATAAAAGAAAAGAGAGGGTGATAAGGGTGTCGGGTGGGTGAGGAAAAAAATAGAGTGAGTGTTTGATTGATATTTATTTATTTACTTTATTTTTTTTAGTGGGGAAAAATTTATCTAAAAATAGTTTTTACACAATCAGCTAGAGTATAATATCTATGAGAAAGGGCACACGTGGTATATGTAACTTTTAGAGTGCATAATAATTTTTTTTTTTAATGAAATTCTTCAGTTTTTAAAACCCCTTACTTAAGTATATATGGGTACATTGAAAATTTGACATGTTTACCTAAAAATGTAACTGCATAATTAATGAAGGCCGAATTTTTTAAAAAAAGAAAAAAAGAAGGCCGAGCTATATACCCTTCTTTTTATTTAATTCTATCGGAAGTGAAGCTGTTATCGATTTTGTACGTCTTCTAGTATTGATATTTTATGAGGGCATTTCTAGCTAATAACATCACTAAACTTTCCAAAGCTGCATCTAAGTTTGGCTCATCGATCCTTTTAGGTAAGAGCTTCATTGAACCCAAGTTTATACTTTACAGATCAACCTAACTAGTATGTGGGCGGCGGGCTGTGACTCAGAATATAAGAGCTGTAACCTTTAATAAACAATTATATTTCCGGATTATAGAAATTAATGTTCCACTTAATCAAGTACGTGTCATTTACTTGCAAATAGAAATATCTTTACATGAAGTAAGGTCTTTGAAAATTGTCAAATTCGGACACTTCTTTCTTGCTTGTACCAGGCGCACTTTCAACTTCAATTCAGAAAGCTGACCAACAACACCTGAAGTTGCATAAACAAGAACTTATATACTCTACTTTCTAACCCAGCATAGGCAAAGTACTATTTTTTTCCAAGTACTATCAAGTAAATAGTAGTAACAAGTACTTTTTTTCACTCAAAAAATAAGAAAATTACACATTCGTTTGTCCTATTGTACGTAACATCTTTTAAACATTTAGGCTTTGTTGTACTAGGTCTTTGTCTTGGATCAAACGTGGATATGAAATAGGTTCATCATATCCTTGCACAATGAAATTAAACATTGCCCCTTTGTCATATGGGACTTGAAAATTTGATATTGTATGAAAAAAATTCATGCTATTACATAATCTACATACTTGTCTGACTAAATCTTGGATGTGAAAGCAACTTCCCATATACGTTAGCATTGTTAGCACCCCTCACTAAAAAACTAAATAAATAAATTTTTAAAACTCAATTTTAGTAGCAACAAAAATTTGTGACTTGAGAGAAAAATTCACAAAAGAAAAATATTATCATCAATATGCATGTCACGGCTAAAACCATAGGAAAAAAATAATTTGTCACAAAAATGTAATTTATTGTTATTATAAATGTATTTTTCGTCATTTAATTATTATTATAAATGTATTTTGATTCATAACTTACTTCAAACTATATATAAAAGATTTCCTCAAAAACAAATATATATATATAATATTGTGACTAAAGGAATGTTAATGATAACTTGTGACTATATATAATTTTTTAGTCACAATTAAAAAAAATTAGTTGCAACTAAATATTATTTTTTAGTCACAAAAATTTTTTAGTTGTGACTAATTAAATATTACTTTTATTCACATAAAATTTTGTTGTGATAAAATTAATTTTGTCACTAAATAGTGACTACTTTGGGTTATATGCGAAAGGAACTCTAATATTAGTATCGTTGTGTACTTTAGGGTTGAAACTTCCAAGTACTTGAACTCCTAAAATATTCATGATTATAGGCGTTATGCCAGCCAAGATACTAATGAGGGATAAATCTCAATCGTTTGCTTATATCTATAACGTGTTGGAAGCAATTAATTATATTTTGATATGAACTGAAGATTAATATATCTTAGGATTCCAATATGATCTCTTTATGTATTTATTAAAAAAAAGAATAATTTGTATGGATGCGATAAAAGTAAATGAATTTGAGTTCAGTTTGAGATAAACTGTAGGTTATATTTATTATCTGGTAATTAATTGAAGACAGTATATATATATATATATATATATATATATATATAATCAATAAATACGTTGAAAGATCAGACCACTGTGCACTGACAAATATAGGAGAGTGGACATAGGAGAATGATTCTTGAATCAGAGCCAGCAGTAGAAACAATAATAAGAACTTGTTTGCCTTAAACTAGAAGCAGTTTTATGTCAACTTCATCTCTTTTTCGCTCTCTGATGTAATTCACATGGTCTTCCCTACCTCAAATATGTATATATATATAACATCAATAATAATAATAATAACATTGTTGATGTTACACTTGCACATTAAAAAAAGCGAAGAGAGTGGACACATGGGTTCGGTAAAAAGCGAGATAAATATTCATCAATTAATTATAAACTGGAAAAACAAATCAGTTAGAATAATGTTAACTTTATATCTCATAAATTGTGTGATTATAGAGCTGGTTAATTAGTATATGGTTACATATAAGTTTTTGTTTCTTATATGTTGAAACTGGTAATGAAATAGCGTGAATTTCTTCTTAAGATTTTGCTCATAAAGAAAATTGTTTTCACTTCTAAAAAAAAGTAACAGAAATATAGTTCTCCACCTGACCATATCTTAGTTCTGACAAACTAATATATGTATTAAAGAAAACAATAATTTCTTAATTACCCTTGTTTTTCACTTGTACTTAAATTAAAAAATTCATGAAAACTAAAAAATTACAGATGGGGAGATTGTAAATACAAAATTTTAATTTAATCAGAATATAATGATCCAATAAGGAAAATAAAATCTTAATTTCGCAGCATATATATATATATATACACACTATATATCATACTTGTAAGTTTTGTACCTAGTAGCTAAGGATTAGAAAATGGAAACCTTAATTTTTGAGCTGGGGCAAAGGTCATAGGAAGCTGAATTTTAGTTGAGAAAAAATATCTACAATAAATAAAATACGTATATATATAGGTTAAAAAAAAACACTACGTATAGTGCTTTAAAAAAGAGGAAAAAGAAGATTATTTATATTGAATTAAACCTTCAATTTGTGTTTTATATCAAATAGCACCAACTTACAAATATGGTCAAAATTGAAACTTGTAATTATTGATAAAGATATTTTTTTACTTTTTAAACTCATATAAAATAAATAAAAAAATAATAATTTTTGAAACTAAATAAGAGCTTAAATTATTAAAGAAAACAATTAAAAAAAGAGAAAGACAAAAAATTAAATTTCAATTTTTTTTTTTTTTTACTTAAAATTATTTTTTTTTGAAATTAAAAGGGTTTTAATTTTTTCAACCCCAGTTAAATTGAAAAAAAAAAGGAGGGGATTTTCAAATTTAGTTTTAGGTTATTTTTTTTTTTTAAAAAACAAACAATTTCATGCTGCTTTTCTCTTTCTTTCTTTCCTTTTTTCATCGTTTTAAGTGCTTTTAATAATTTAGAGCAATTTTACTTTTAATTCTTTTAAATACTAATGTTTTATGAGTTTAAAGGATAAATAAGTCTTTCTTTACAATCTCAAGTGCTAGTTTTGGTGATTTTTGTGGGCCAAGTATTATTTGATAGGAAAATCAAAATTAAAATTTTAATTTAATATAAATAAAAGAATAATACTAAACATTCTACATCATATCCTACCTTTATAATACCACATGATATAGAAAAAGTTCATAAATACCTATTTTATTAAGTATATTTTTCATGAATACTTTTTTATTTTTATTTCACAAATATCCGGTTCTTATACCTCATTTTGGAAAAATTAGTTAAAAGGTTATTATTAATATGATTTATCCCAAAATCGTAGAGGTTCTTACATCATAATTCAAAATGAAATATTTCCCATGTTCCAACAAAATAATCCTTTATTTCTTTCTTAAGAAAAATAGACGGTCCCTTATATTGAATGAGAGATTTTAATTTTGACTTATATAAATAAAAAAAAGTGAAAAACTAGGGTTTGTAATAATTTATAAAAGATGTATGCATGTGACAAATAGGATAAGTCATAAAAGTTTATGACTTATTACTACAAATAGTAGGAATTGACTTTTTTTTTTTAATTGTAGAAATAAACTAAGTTACTTTTTGATTTGTTTCATTAGTGGAAATGTAATATCTCATATTTTTTAAGGGTAGAATGGTCATCTGTCCATATATAAAAAAAAATTATACATATATGTTGTCTCTCTCTCTCTCTCTCTCTCTCCCTCTCGTCTCCCCCCAACCCGATTCCATCTCTCTCATTCTCGCTCTCTCTCGCTCAGCCGAAGACCAGAGGAGCTGTTGCCACCACTCTGAGCTTTGTCTGACCTGTTAACTACCCAGCACGAGCTCGCCGTGCTGCTAGGGTGCCTTACCACCAGTCCCGTAAAGTTATCGAGCTCTCCTCACTAGAAAACACCATTTTTGGCCGTTTGGAGCTTTTCGTCACTGGCACCATTTCGGACCATTTCAGGTCATGTTCCCAGGCTCGTTGGGTTCGTCTCGTTGAGAGGAATCTCAAGGTATATATTTCACGATCCTATTTTACCCGGTTTGAAAGTTGCCAATTTTTGGTGTTTTGAGTTTTGAATTTTAGTTTTTGATCCGACAGCTAGATTTCATTTTTGTTGTTGTTTTTGGAATGTACTCGGAAAATGGTGAAGTTTGATGTATATATTGACTATATTTGGTGACTGGCACGAAAGTTAATATCTAACGGCTTAGATTTTGTCTAGTTTTGTATGCCACTAGTATGATGTCGGCCCAGACCCCGAATTAGTCGAGCTATATGTCTAACTTGGCTATTTTGGACATTAGGAATTCAATGAAAAGGTCTGTTCATTGATTCGAAGCTTCGTTGAGAAGTTGATATTTTCCAAGTGAGCGATCGAGGGCGTGGAATTGGTTTCCGAACCTCTGAACGATCGTCCAATCTGCACCTTGAGCATCTAATAGCATGGTATCGCTATTCTAGTGAGGTAGGGATTCTGTTACATCTCTTTAACATTATTTTTGAATAAAACTTATTCTATACAACATATGAGAAAAAACGTGACTTTAGAACTTGCAAATATATGTGATGAATTTGAATGATATGATTTATGTATTGGATTGCTTTGGGACTCTTTCTGAGTGTAGGTTATTTTTGGATATGTTAAAATAGGGTCGTTATGCTGCCCATTTTTCTACAAAATTAATTAACCATTTTACTAAAAACCAAAGCATCATTTGGACTTAAATTACTGCATGGCTACTTTTACACATCA
>JXTB01000267.1:498655-515563 GCA_002914805.1 Parasponia andersonii | reverse complement strand
TTAATGTTCTAATATTAGAAGAATAGCCTTCAGGAATCTTCACATTAAATAAAGATTGACACAATTGATACTTTTCTTCCTTTTTCAATGTGAAGTAAGCAGGGGGTAAATATGTTCACTTCTCCCTCACTTTAGGAGCTAACTCTTTTCGAACACCCATGTTAACAAGATCTATACAGGCACCATTACTATCCTTATTCTTCCCTGGAATATTTAATAAAGTTCCAATTGTACTATCACATATGTTCTTCTCAATATGCATGACATCTAAGTTATGTCTCAGAAGTAAATGTTGTCAATACTCTAACTCAAAGAATATAGATTTCTTCTTCCAACAACTCTTTGGGGTTTTTACAACCTTCATATTACTGCGTCTTTTTCTTTTCTTACTGATATCACTTATTTTAACCTTTCCAAGCCTAAATTCGAGCTCAGAGACTGTTTCTAGTATCTCTGTCCCAGTTAAAGGTTGTGGTGCCAATTCAATTTCTTGAGAACCATTAAATGTTTTTTTCCAATTTCCGTATATATGTTTGCGAGGTAAAAATCTTCTATGGCCCATATAACTCAATTTTCTAGCATGTTTTAAGAACTGACAACTTGTTTTCTGATCACAAATAGGACATGCTTTATATCCTTTAGTGGAAAACCCAGACAAATTCCCATATGCAGGGAAGTCATTGACTGTCTATAGTAACACCTTAAGAGTAAAATCTTCATCCTTATATGCATCATAGGCTTTCACACCATGATTCTACTTCATCAATCAATGGGGCTAAATATACATCAATGTCATTACCAGGTTGTCTAGGTCCTGATATTAATATTATAAGAAGTGTAAGCTTTCTTTTCATACACAACCATAGAGGAAGATTATAGATTACAAGCATTACAGGCCAACAACTGTATTTGCTACTTAGAGTTGTATGAGGATTAATACCATCCGCAGATAGACCAAGACGAAGATTCCTTGGATCACTTCCAAAAGAAGGCCATTTGTAATCTATTGTTTTCCAAGCTGGTGAATCGGCTGAATGTCTAAGTTTACCATTTTCTATCCTCTCATTCGCATGCCATATTAGATCTTTAGCATGCTCACGATTTCGGAATAGATGGGTAAAACGAGGAATTGGAGGAATATATCACAAAACCTTAGAAGGGGTTCTAACTTTTACCTCTTTAGAATTCTTATTCTGTTACCACCTAGGCTCACCACATTCTGGACAACAAACTGCATCTTTAAATTTCTTTCGATATAAAATACAATCATTTGGGCAAGCATGAATTTTCTCATATTGCATACCCAATGAGCATAAAGTCTTTTTAGCCTCATAAAAGGAAGGTGGCATCTCATTATCATTTGGCAATATCTCTCATAGTAAAGCTAACAAGTCTGAAAACTCTTATCACTCCATTCATGTCTTGTTTTCAAATTATACAATTTCAATAATGCAGACAACTTTGTAAATTTCGTACAACCCGGATAGATCGGTTTCTCAGCATCATTAAGCAATGATTGAAACTTAATAGGATCTACATCTGTTTCATATTGTGCATCATCAATCATTTCAAAAAGATCATCATTTAAATCTAACTCATAATCATCTCTTATACTCTTCTTTGACGAAAATCCGGTAATTGGAACCTTTTCACCATGCCAAATCCATTGTTTATAACTTTGATCTATTCCATTGAAATATAAGTATTCTTTTATCTTTTTAACACCTATCTTTTGCAAATTTCCACATTTAATACACGGACATGGAATTAAATTGGAATCTTTGACATTTTCAATAGCAAACTCCAAAAAGCTATAAACTCCCTTTCTATATTCAGTCAATAGTCTATCCGCCAATATCCATTCCTTATCCATTCTAAGCACAATTGAAAAATAAACAACTGATATAAAAAACTAATTTAATTGAGTACCATAAAAAATTGTACATAATCTCCCCTATTTCTAGCATTAACCAATTGAGTAACTAAACCACCAATTATAAATTAACACTCATTTCAAATTATTCTTATATTTCTAAGTACTACCAAATTCAGAACTTAATTTATTCTTAAATAGTCTCATTTGTTACAAACAATTTGTCAATCAACCAAATATAACATATGACAAAATAATATCAACACAAATAATAAACTCAACCAATCCCACACAATTATAATATCATCATATCACCACAACATACAATTTCCTATATGATATCATATCTCATCTAGTTTAAATTTTCCAAAATAATAAGATAAAACCAATTGAAAGTGACTTGCATAAGTCAATAAAAGAAAAAATTTGAGAAAACATACCTCAGTTTGCTCAGTTTGCTAATTCACAAGTAATCTCAGTACTCTAACTTCTACTAAAACCTATACGCAAATTAAAATGATAAATTAAATTAAACATCTATAATCTATAATATTTTAAATTAAACATTGAATATGTAAATTTCTAAAAAACTACACAATATTCAATTAAAATTGCATAAATTTGGTTTAATTGGCACTAAGGATGCATGGAAATTAAAAAGCATAATCTAACATGAATTGGATGGTTTGACCTGAATTAGACGATTTTCACGATTTTTGGTGGTTTTTTTGAACAGTACTCCTACTTAAAAAGGGCTTCCCAACATATCAAACCATCGTACTTTCAGGAAGAAAGAGGGAAAAAAAATCAAAAACATCATATTTGGAGACTTGGAGTAGGCAGAAATGTCTACATTTTGTATCAAACTATAATCCCTAAAATGCAATGCATGTAAAGTCCCTTTCACACGACACCAACACTTAGCAGTTATATTCAAATGATGCCATCAAATAAAGTCATCTTTAGTTAAAAGTGTGTTAATTTCATTAGTAATAAATAATTTCTCAAGCTCCGGAACACACAATTGAAAGGCGGAGACCAGATACTCGTTAAGCATAAACTAATATAAACTCTTTCAAATATAACCTAATACATGAAATTTCTACAAAATAATTAGTCAAAATCATGGTTAAGACAATGAGTAATCTAATTTTAGTGACAAAAACGAGTTTAAAAGCTTAAACATACCTTGTTTACTAGAAAAAACGGTGAAAATTGTGGAAGGGCACTGGCCACGGCTGGAAGTGAAGAGGGAAAAGGGTGAGAAAAGTAAGAGAGAAAAGTGACACGGCCTCGTTTTTTTGGATCCTTTATATAGGGCCCCTACCTCGGCGCCATATGAGCGCCGAGAAAAGTATATCACGATGCCTAATGGGCGCTGTGAAAGTTAAATACCACGGTGCCTAAAAAGCACCGTAGTATATGTGTATAAGGCGCCGTGAAAGTTATATTCAACGGTACCCATTAGGTACCGTTAAAGATTCTATACCACGGCGCTTTTTAGGCGCCGTGATAGTTAATCGATTATCACGGTGCTTCCATACACGCACCGTGATAGTATATATTTTTAGTAGTGAGTAATGTATAAAGAGAGTTTTTCAACAAAAGAACTAAGTAGTAGATGAATCTTTGTATGAGGTATTTGACTAAACTAATGACTCCTTCGACGAGAAAAGCATAGATGATATTATTATAGGTATAGTATTAAGCTTGAATATCTTCAAGCTTAACAACAAATCAAGAGATGATAATTAAGTCCAACCTTAACACAAAGAAGATGAAGAGCTTTTGGAACAATGGAATCCTCAACAACCAATCAAGCTAAACAGTGATTTTCAACAAACCGAAAATCTGGCTGATCCACCAAAAAGTGCTCTAAATTTCTCATCCTCTCTGTTAGAATTGCCAGACTAGAAACACATTTTTGATCAACCGATTCTTCGGATTTCTGTGCCTATTTAAGGTTTTTTTGCAATTTTTTCTCATTTATTTGTATTGTACTTATTTATTTATAAGTATAAATTTGAATGACATATTACTCACTTTTATATGATTTAAATAGATTACACAATACATATTGCTTAAAATATTATATTTGTACAAATGCTTGATTTTTTTTTTACATGACAATTATCATGCATAATAAATTGAATTATTTTATCTATATTGGTGATGTATTTAAGCTCAAAATGACATGTTATTTAAATTCAATGTTTACATTTTTTAACTTTGTCATTTGGAATATTTGTGTATATTTTTTTTCATCCTATAACTTTATGAGAACAAATTTTTAATGAATATCCTATAGGGTTTTCATTAGCTTTCAAGACATGCTTTGTTATGCTTTATCTTTTTTGAACATCTATCTATTATGGTTGTCTAAACTTGGATAATATGCCATATTTGGATTTGATACTTGTTATTGGTTACTTATGCATATTTTTTACTTTGCATTTGTTAATTTGCATTAGTCTTATGCTTCATGTTTATGCAATTTTTTTATGATATTAAAAAGAAGAGAAGAAAGTGCATTGATTTAAAATAATGGTAAGTGTTTTTCAAAAATAATTGGTATCTATAAATAATTAATATCCATAATTGATATATTTTATATATTATTGATCTTTTCTTACTTTGGCTATTGAAATCTTGATCATGATTCATATATTGAGAGAGAGCCTACTTATGATTTGCTTATGTTAGATTTGTAATTATTATTGTGATATACACTCTATAGTTTGATGAAAATGAAGAAAAATAAATTATTTTACTATTATGCTTGAATGATTTGAATTTCTCTCATACTTTATGATGATTATACTTAGAGAAATGTGTTTTTTAACAATTGAAATATCAAGAGTCAAAGCTTCTATGATCTTGATTAGATGCAACTTCTCTATTTTGAATATGCTATAATTTTCATACGTATTGTTAATAGAAGAAGTTTTGCGAAAACTTAAAAAGAATGCTCTTGTTTTTACTTTGGTATCATATTGTTGTCCAATCTTTATTTGATATTATTATTCTTATTTGAAAGATTGTTCAATTCTTGATTCTTCTATATCTCCTTATTGCATGACTTGTCATACTATTTTTCATATTGGGAGAAAATTGTTTATGTATTGCTTTTTCATATACTTTTATCATAAATTCAAATGGAGAGAACAATATAGTGAATTAATATAGGGAGAATCTTATTTCAAAAAGATTGATTTTTATGAGATATATAGTTTGAAAATTGTTTATATCTTTTTAATGATGTCAAAATGGGGAGAAGAATGATGATTTATGAATATGAGGAGAAAAAGATTTATTTATTAGTACACATATTTTAAGGAAGAGAACTTTGTTTCGCATACATTGTTTTTTCTTTTTCTCATAATAAGCTTTATTCAGTTAAAAAGGGGGAGCAAGTCCCTTTAATTTTGTCAATCATATTTTGAGGTGGAGCTTAAAATATGGCAAGGATTAAGGTAAACATGTCAAATTTCATAATTTCATATCCTTATTACTTATTATTATTTATCCCATAAATGTTTGTTATCATCAAAAAGGGCGAGATTATTGAGAAATTAAGATTTCAATCTTACTCACTCTCATTTTGAAAATAATAAATATTTGATTTAGTACTAATGATTTAAGTTGAGTTTTTAGTGAAATAGCTTTAGAAGTTCTAACTTAAGTTGATCAATGAATCAAACTTGAAGATGGATGGATGTTGGACTTATTAGAATCAAGCTTTAAGATGGACAATCAAGATACAAGACCACACTTAGATAGGTATATTTCATATTTAGTCTCGTATTTGATTTACTTTATTGAACATAAATTCTCTTTGCATTGGCTCATATTTTTAAAAGAGCTTTCAAACTCTCTTAAGCTTGAAGTAGTTATTTTATTATAGAAATTTTGAAAATAGAAAATAATGATTTATTTGAATGGGTAAAATATTGTTTAAAACATAATTTTTTATGTTTAAATAAATTATAAATATATTTGAAATTATGATTATTTGATATGGGCCAAAAAGAGATTATTTGTATGCAAACTAGAACATGTTTTGGTATGAACACTTTTTAAATCATTGTTAAATATCTTTATGAAACTAAAACAAGTTTCTAATAGCCTAAATATTTATTTCAAATTGATTTCCAATGTTTTAAAAGTGTTTAAAAAAAGCTTACAAGTCAGATTTTGAAAAACACGAAAAGCTGTCGAAATTTGCAAAAAAAGTCATAAAGCTATCAAAAACTAAAAATCATAGGTAGACTGAAAATGACTACCGGTTGATTGGAAATCTCAACTGGTAGATTGCCTGGTAGACCGAAAATTTGATTTTTGACCGTTAGATTCTGATCGTTACAACTGCACTTCCAAAGGCAAGTTTTGGGAGTCTACCAGCAACTTGACTGGTCTATCNTAAATCATTGTTAAATATCTTTATGAAACTAAAACAAGTTTCTAATAGCCTAAATATTTATTTCAAATTGATTTCCAATGTTTTAAAAGTGTTTAAAATAAGCTTACAAGTCAGATTTTGAAAAACACGAAAAGCTGTCGAAATTTGCAAAAAAAGTCATAAAGCTATCAAAAACTAAAAATCATAGGTAGACTGAAAATGACTACCGGTTGATTGGAAATCTCAACTGGTAGATTGCCTGGTAGACCGAAAATTTGATTTTTGACCGTTAGATTCTGATCGTTACAACTGCACTTCCAAAGGCAAGTTTTGGGAGTCTACCAGCAACTTGACTGGTCTATCGAAAACTCTAGAGATTGTATCAAATGGTTAGAAATAGCTAGTTTTCAGTTAAGCTTATAAATAAAATTGAAAAAAACTTTGCACGAACCTAAATTGTTATCCAACTACTTTCAAAGTAGAAAAGCTTATTCTTACATTGAATTAACTTTCAAATTATATTGAGCCAATCTTAGATCATCTATTATGTATTGTTCTCAAATTTCCTAAGCCAAAATTGTATTTATTACTTTCGTGAGGGGAGTTCTGGATTGTGTTCACTCTTGATTATTATAAAACCATTGAATTTGAGGTGAGGTTTGAATTAGAGTTTAAACAATCCTGATTTGGGTGAGGTTATCACTAGAGTCTAGACAATACGATTTAGGTGAGGTTGTAAACAGAGTCTAAGTAACCCAATTTAGGTGAGGTTGCCATTAGAGTCTAAACAACTCGAGTGTAGGTGAAGTTATCACTGGAGTCTCACCAACTTGTTAGTTGGTGAGATTGATACCATTGTCTAAATAATCTGTGTATAAGTGAGGTTGACAGCAGAGTCAAAATAATTAGAAGTTAGGTGTGATAGAGCCGGAGTAAAGAATATTGTAAAGGTGTGGATGAGCCTAAGAAGAATTTACTCCATTTATAAAAGGGTTAGTTAAGTCCACAATCTTGATTCAAATAGTAGAAAGCTCAAAGTGAGTTACCAAGAGCCGGAGATGTAGGCAAATCTTCGTTTTTGTCGAACCACGTAAAAACTGAGTTTGCATTTTCTCTATCCTTACTCTCTTTAGTTTATTGCAAACTATTTGGTTTTATATTTGATATTTAGTATACTTAATTTACTTGGTATTATTACTATATGTTTGGTATTATTGTTGATTTAGCTTAAAAGTTTCAAAAGAGTGGTCTATAGTTTTACATAGTTGCAAAGTTTCTTAAAATATTTAAAAACCTAATTCACTCCCCTCTTGGGTAGTCAATCTTAAGCTAACAATATCAAGCACTAAAGGTGAAGACTAATACGAATGAAAATAAAAATCAAACCTAATATGAAATGCATCAAGCAGCAGAGTGGATGGCCTCGCATGTAAGGTAGCCTACTACTATCATTTTCCTGAAGCCAAGACATATAAGAAGTGTTCTAGAAGTCAACATTCCCCACACAGAGAATTGGTTGGACAAAAATAATCTTTGTTTAATATATAAAATAGAATTAGAGTAGTAATAGAAACTGTAATTGAATAAAATTAGAAATAGTATTTGAACTGAATGAAAATAATAATAATAATGATAATAATAATAATAATGATAATAGTAACATGTTGACAAATACCTCACTTTTACCTTACTTTTAGATGCCTTAATAGGATAAAAAAAGATAATTTGGGCATTTTTAATTATGAGTTAGGATAAATGGTAATTCTTGACTCATAGCTAATAGAGTTCAATGACAATTTTGTCATCTAATGAATTTGTCATTCTATTAGAATAGTGATTTGTTTATTCAAAATGTAAACTAAACAAACAAAAATTTTGGAATGTCATTAGAATCACTNTTCCTCACTTTGTTGGAAAAGCCAGTAAAAAAAACATGATGGAAAGAGTTTTTTTTTTTATTACTATTATATGTACATTTAATTTTTAGTAACTTTTTTGGAATATTTTTTATTTCTATTGACTTTTATTTGCAAAGTAATTTTATAATGAAATGCTCTGGAAATACTCTTTGGTACAAGTCGGATGTGCATTACGTAAATCATTTGGATATAATTACTTAAAATACTTATTTAGCATCAATTTTAAATATTTCATTATTTTAATAAAATGACATTTAACCTTAGTTGCCCAATAATATTATTATACTAATTGATTTTGTAATATATGTTTATATGTATTCATTATATTATTATGTAGATAAGTATTTAATTATTATCATCTGGTTTAGTATATTTATTTTTCATTTTGTTGTAGAATTCATGTTCTCATATATTTATTAATAATATGTATATAAGTAATATTTATATTTAAATAATAAATAAATAGAGAGGGGTTATAACTATTGTTAAGTTAGAAGACCCATAATTTATCCAGAAAATCGCACCTTAAAAATACTTTAAATAATTCATGATCAGTTTTGTCACGAAGAAATTTGTCATTTATGCATGTTTTCTCATCACTTTTATCGGTGTTAGGCAAAATTATTTATTAAGCAAGTTTTGTTATATTATTACTTTTCATTACTGAACATAATCTTATATATATATATATATATTCACTTTATTTTTCACTTTATGTTGTAGTAATTGAAATTATTTATTAAGAATCATTAAGGGTCTACATTGCTTTCTATACTATCTTTAATAGTGACATATAAATATTATTGAATTATTTAGTATAGATATTATACTGCTTTATTATTAACAAATAAATGTATATAAGATAAAACAAAATCATTTTATTAAAGTTGACAACGATCATAGTGGAACAAAGTTTGATATGCATTGACGAAGTTTGTCTTTTTATTGACATTATGTTTATATATTTTATATCGAGGCAAATTGCCTCACCCCTTTTTGAGGCACTTAGTGCCTCACAAAATGATAAAAATATGAGAAGAAAGCTTACCTAGAGTAACAGGTGATATGCAAAGTAGTAACTGGTTAATTAAGCCAAATTATTTCTGAAAAAACATGAAAGTACTTTTGAGGGGTAATAGTGTAAAATCAACGGCATTAAAAGCTATTAAACTTAAAAAGTTAGGGGCTACACTGCAAAGCTACCACCATTTTACTGTTCACTTTATGCAAACTGACCATTTTGGGCTTGGATAAACTATAAAATGATAATATCTTACATTGAAGATAAAGTATTATGTATGAAAGAGCATGTATTTTATTTCATAGACCAAGTTTCGGAGTTGTTATGGAATTTATCAATGTCGTTTTGAAATTTTTGTGTCATTTGTTGGCAATTTCATATAGGTTTTTCATGTTTCCATTTAAATTAATAGAATAATTAAAATTTCTAGTTTCCTTTATTTGTGTTCATGTTTCCGATGAAATTATTAAATTTATTTAAGTTATTCTGATATAGAATGTTGTTAATTCCATGTAAATAATCAGTGAGAAAAATTGAGTAATATGTCAAAAAGTGAGTGAAATTAGTGAGCAATTAAGTTAATTTAATAGTATCACATATAATATAATAAATTGGATGTGTATATTAATTAGCTTAAATATTACATACAGTGACATGATAAATTTAGGAAAAAATTTGATGAATTTGTAAGACTAAGAGAAATTAGTGTCAATGTATGGTTATTGATCCTAATTTAGCAAAGTGGATGACTATATTATTTATACTAATACTTAGTATAGTGAAATTGCTAATCAATCAAAGTGACTAATAACTATATCCCTAACTATGTAGTTATAATAATTGGCTTAATACTATTGTATAAGGCAACATTGATTTAATTGAACTATTTTCTACTAATTAGCGGGAAATGTAATCAGTTTAATAATTAATGTAATTATAATGTAAGAGAGTAAGTTAGTAGATCATTTATAATAACACTATCACAAATTTTCTTATGCTTGAATATAATAGATAATAGATTAATATTGCTAAATTAAGTGAAAATTCACCCATCCATCATAATTTAACTAAGTAGGTGATTGTATTACTTAGAATAGCACTACTACATATTGACTCATGGACAAAGTAACTCCTTGGAGTACTTAATCTAATATCACTAATCATTATAAGAAAAAGTAGGTCAATATAGTATTTATAATAACAATAATACATATTACCCCATGATCCTATTAGATATAAAATGAATGATTGTGCACTAATTTTAATTATAAATTTCAATAACTTATTAATATTTTTAGGTATAATATTCAATTTTATTCAATAGTGGCTGAATTAGACTAATACTAATTATCTTTTTTAACTATTGAAGAACCACTGATAAGTGGACTGAGTCAATGAAGGATAGTGAGATGCGTAATATAGTGGGTTCCACACATTATCATTTAGCCAATTTAATGTAACGACTCTACTTTTCAGACCGTTAACTGTAAAAACCTGAATTTTTGGGAGGGTAATTTGGACATTTTATCAATTTTCTAGATATTATATTAGAGGGATTAATTTGTAAAATTTTTGTGCAAAGGGACTAAATTATAAATTTTGAGGGACTAATTTGAAAGGAATTTTAAAAATTGGGGACTGTTGTGTAATTTTTAAAAATTACATAGCCCCATAAGATAGGGTCACGTGACCTTGTCATTTTCTCTCCCTCTTTCTCTTCCCTGATGCCTCCCTCACTCTCTATCTGTTCACTCTCAGCTGAAGGACCAACGAGGGCCGCGCAGTCGCCTAGGCCACTGTCCGGCCCGCCAACTACCAAGTACGAGCTCGCCGTGCCACCAGGAAGCTCCGCTGACTGTCGCTAGCTGCTGTCGACGCCTGCTCGCTGGAAGGGCCATTTTCAGTCGTTTTGGATTTCTCGTCACCGGCGACGATTCCAGCCACCATTTGACCTCTAACTGGGTCGTTGGATTCGTCTCATCCAGAGGAAGCTCAAGGTATATATATCTTAACCTCATAATGCCCGAATCAAAAGTTGTCATTTTTGGAATATTTGGAGCATCAGTTGACTTTTTGATCTGCCTGTTGGATCGTGTTTTTATTGTTATTTTTGGATTGTACTTGGAAAATGAGGAAATTTGATATATATATATATATTGCCTATGTTTGGTGATCAGCACGAAAATCAAAATCGAACGGCTAAGATTTACCTCGATTTGCATGCCACCGGTCTGGTATGCGCCCGGTCCCAGATTGGACAAGTTATATGTCTAACCTAGCTATTTTGGATTCTAGGAATTCAGTAGAGGTTCGTTTGTGGAATTGAAGCTCCGTTTAGAAGTTGGTTTTTCGCAAGATGGTGATCGTGGGCTTGGAATTAGTTCTCGACCTTCTGGACGATCGTCGATGATGCCTTGAGGATTCAATGGCATGGTATCACTATTCTTATGAGGTAAGGATTCGGTTACCTTCGTTTTATACTAATTTCGAATAAAACTTATTTTCCTCAACATATGAGAACAAATGTAGTTTTGGATTTTCTTGAACATATGTGATGGTATGTGATAGTATGATATACATATATATACTACATTGCTCCGAGGATTTTCTGTGTGTAGGTTATTTTAGATATATCAAAATTAAGGCTGTTGTGCTATCCGTTTTTCTATAAAAACCTAATATACTTATTTAATTGAAAAACCAGAGTACGATCATTTTCACACTTCAGTTCTGTGTTGCACGTGTCATAGGATCATACATGAGCATCGTGGGTTTACAATGTGGCGCTGCGTGCCCCACCATTAGTGTAGAGTCTATAAACTCGCGTGAGGTTTTGTTACTTTTGATTACCTCCCCATTTGGTAGGCGTAGGTAATTTTGTTACCCCTCCAGGTTTGGTAGGCGACACATGGGTGTCCCCTCCGGGTATAGGCTTAGGTGTCAGGCAGGCTGTTAGGTACACTTAGTGCCGTCATCCTGGGTTACCACAGATGAGAGGATGTGCGCTCATGCGTATGGGTTGATTTGTGTCATGTGCATCTAAATTGAATGGTTTTGATTATACTGATTTATTTATACATATACATGATGATTTTCGGTTTTGGATTATCATATATGTATGTATTAGATTTAAACTAACCATGCAGGAGCTTCCAATCACTAAAATATTTTTGATCAAGGTAACTATTTTTCCTACTAGGCATTTTATGCTTACTCCTTTCCTCCCTTCCTCAGGTGGTGTCTAGTGCAATTTTGGAGAACAAGAGGAGTAAGAGGCCATCACGATTGTTTGAGTTTTATTTTCACATTTAACCAAGATTACTACCTTCTCTTTTTGTCTGTGAACCCATGTATGCCATTCTAGTGTCTATTCTGACGTGAATGATGATGATGTTTGAACATGTACTTGATTTACGTTCTTTTCGGTATTTATTCGATTTATGTTTAATGGTGTATACGAACTGTAGGAGAGGTTCACGGGATGGAATTCCAAATATTTTATTTTATTTAAAATAGTCTATTTTATAAAACTAAAACTTTTTAGGCGTTTTCAAATAATTCAAGGAATTTCTCATCCTTGTGAAATTCCCATTTTTGCCACTAGCCCGGGTTTTGGGTTGTGACAAAAAATTTTGGTATCAGAGTATTGAGTTTAACAACTCGGACATATCACCATTAAACTAGATTGAAGTTGATTTTATGCCAAGCATTCATCATTATTGCATTAATAGTTTGGCATATTATTTCCGACTTTTAAAGATTCCTCCAAGAAGAATTCCGAGGCACCAGTCGGGTGCTAAACTTGCTCGTCCGAATTTCACTCATTTGATCGAGGTAATGTAGTAGGCATTCGCTCAGATGAGTAATCTAGACTATCAGCCTCTAGCTCTGAGGGAACGTCAGTTAGATCAGTCTGATCATCTCCAATGGTTGATGCGTCTCCAGCCAAGGCAGTTTGATGGTAGGCCAGGAGCTCTCACGGCAATTGTTTGGTTGCGTGAGATGGAGAGGCATTTTCAGGCTCTTGGTATTCCGGTTAAGTTTTGGGTTGTGTTTACTATTACTCATTTGACAGGAGTGCCATTCGCTGGTGGGAAATAGTGGAACAGATGCAAGATGTAGTAGGTCTGACTTGGGAAGACTTTGAACGGATTTTCAAGGCCTAGTATACTAATGAGGATCAACAAGATGAAGTGGTGAACTAGTTTGAGACGTTGATTCAAGGTAACAGAGCGATGAATGAGTGTCTAACAGAGTTCACTGAGTTGGCAAGTGTTGCTCTTGGACCGGGTACGAGTGAGAAGTACCAAGTTGCCAAGTTCAGAAGTCAACTGAATCGGAACATTTTCAATAGAATTGTTACTCAGACTTTCTATACTCTTCCTGAGATTGCAGTGGCTGCCCAGTGGACAGAGGCCATCGAAGAAGGATTAGATTCCAGGAGGAACCAGCAGAGAGGTAATGACAGAAAAGTCACTAGAAGGAACCAGAGCCAGTGGTCAGCCCAAGGCACTCCGAACAGTGGGAGCTTGAATAGCAGTGGTTCTTTAGGGTGTGGCAGAGGTAGTCTGTATAGAGGATATTTCGTTTGTAGCCAGCAGTGTCATCGGAAGAAGGAGTGTCCCAAATGTCTGTAGAAATCTCCTATTTCTCAGGAAGGACCGCAGAGGAGCCAGTCCAGTTCTGTTTCTTATCAGAACACTCAAGCGAGGCTGCAATAGTCACAGGATATTTCGTAGACTTTTACTTCCCCTCAGCCTTATCAGCATCAGTACTGGCTTCAGGGTTTTACTTAGAGTTTTCTGACTCCTCAGGCCTCAGGGAGTCAGGGTGGGTGCAGATATAGCAGTAGTGGTCCTGGATCCAGTAGTAGCCGTTTGGGCTAGGGAAGAAGCAATAAGGGGAAAGGGAAGGTGACTGGGCAAGCCTATGCTTTTACTGGGGCAGATGATACTCAAGATCACACCGTCCGAGGTGTTGTTGACGGTGTGATCGTTCTTTCACACTCTTGGGCACATGTTTTGTTTAATACTGGTGCATCCCATTCATTCATATCCTTATTTTTTGCCTAACTGTTGGGGTTGAAATTTTCTGATTTGGATTATATTTTGACATTGGGTACACCTCTGTGAGGAGTAGCCGATGTGTCCAATGTGTGTAAGTCTTGTCGAGTTATGGTTAGTGATAGGAAGTTTCTTACTGATTTGATTATGTTGCCGATGGGACAGTATGACGTGATACTCGGTATGGATTGGTTGTCGAAGTATCGAGCTGTTGTAGACTGTCATAAGAAGCAGGTGACTCTTTTTCCTGGTGATGGGCAACCTATTGTCTATCAGGCTATGATGTGTCTTGATGCAGAATGGTCAGGTTGTGGTTTATGCTTCTCGTTAACTGAAGCCACATGAGAGGAACTATCCCACCCATGATCTGGAACTTGCGGAAGTGATCTTTGCATTGAAGATTTGGTGATGTTACTTGTATGATGTGAAGTTCGACATATTCTCTGATCATAATAGTTTCAAGTATCTCTTTACTCAGAAGGATTTGAACTTGAGACAGCGAAGATAGGTTGTGTATATGTAGGATTATGACTTCAACCTACAATATCATCCAGGTAAGGCTAATGTTGTAGCTGATACACTGAGTAGGAAGCCTCGTGGTACACTAGCTGCACTGGTGTTTGAAGATTGGAGGAACTTAGTTATGATTGGTGACTACAACTTGCAGTACTTCGAGAATGAAGGGGTTGCTTGCATGAGCAACATTGTGATTTCACCATTACTTCTCCAGACTATTCAATGGAATCAGTGGCAAGATAGAGAGTTGAGGACAATCTGGAACTGGCTTCAGAACGGTGAACAGTTAAGTGGTTGGAGCACTAACAGAGAAGGGTTTTTGGAATTCAGTGGGAAGTTGGCTATAGCTAATGACCCTAATCTTCGAGAAACCATTCTATTTGAGGCTCACAAATCAAGGTTCACTGTATATTCGGGTAGTGATAAGATGTACCAAGACTTGAAGAGGTAGGATTGGTGGAAAGGGATGAAAAGGACGTAGCTACCTTTGTGGTTAAGTGTTTGACTTATCTGCAAGTCAAGGCTAAACACTAGAGGCATGCTGGGATGTTTCAGCCATTGCCAATTCCAGAATGGATGTGGGACAAGATGACGATGGACTTCATGACTTGTTTGCCAAAGACCTTGAGGAAGAATGACGCAGTTTGGGTGGTAGTCGATCGGTTGACGAAAAGTACTCACTTTATACTGATCCAGATGGATTACTCACTTACTAAGCTCAGTAGACTGTATGTAGGGAACATCATATGCTTGCATGGTGTGCCTTCAAGTATATCTTCGATAGAGATCCAAGATTCACTTCTAAGCTTTGGAAAGCCTTGCAAAAAACGTTGGGTACGCAGTTGGATATCAATACGGCTCACCATCCAGAGTCAGATTGTCAGTCTAAAAGGACCATTCAGATTCTTGAGGACATGCTACGTTGTTGCAAACTGGATTTTGGTGGGAACTGGGATGATCATCTTCCTTTGGTGAAATTTGCTTACAATAACAATTATCAGACCAGTGTGTGTGTGGCTCCATATGAAGTGTTATATTGGAGGCCATGTAGGTCGCCTTTGTGTTCGGTAGAACCCAAAGAGCATGTTACTCTTGGACTTGAGCTGATTAAGGAGACTACTGAAAAGATCAAGGATATCTGGGAGAGACTCAAAGAGATTCAGAGTCGCCAGAAGAGTTATGCTGACCTGAAGAGGTGTGAGGTAGAGTTCGATAATGGTGATTCCGTATTCTTGAAAGTGATTCCAAGGCACGGTGTGACAAGATTTGGGGTTAAGGGTAAGCTAGCTCTAAGGTATATTGGTCCCTTTGAGATCACTGAGAGAATTGGACCAGTGGTGTATTGCTTGAATCTACCTGCACAGTTGGGTCACCTGCATAACATGTTTCATGTGTCGATGTTGAAGAAGTATATGCCGGACCCATCTCATGTTGTTCAGTACGTGCATGTACCGATCCAAGAAGATGCATCCTACGAAGAGCAGCCTATTCGTTTGTTGGCTAGAGAGTTGAAGGTGCTTCGTAACAGAGAGATTCCACTTGTCAAGGTGCTTTGGGAACATCACAAAGAAGACGAGGCTACTTGGCAACTCGAGATGGAGATGTACGCTTATTTGTTTAACCTTCAATCAGAAGTTGTATTATGAGGTAACCTTGACTTGTATTTTGAATTTCGGGACGAAATTCTTTAGAGGGGAGAATGTAAAAACCCTAATTTTTGGGAGGGCAATTTGTACATTTTACAGGGACTAATTTGCAAAACTTTTGTGCAAAAGGACTAAATTGAAAATTTTGGGGGACTTGGGGACTGTTATGCAATTTTTGAAAATTGCACAGCCCCATAAGACAAGGCCACGTGACCCTGTCATTTTCTCTCCCTCTCTTTCCTCTCTGTCTCTCTTCCACGTTCCCTCCCTCGCTCTCTATTTGTTCACTCTCGGCCGAAGGACCGGCGAGGGCCGCGCCGCCGCCCAGGCCCCTGTCTGGCCCGCCAACCACCCGGTGCAAGCTTGCCGTGCAGCCAGAAAGCTCCACCGACCGTCGCCAGCTGCTGCCGATGCCTTCTCGCTAGAAGCACCATTTTCAGCCGTTTTGGATTTCTCATCGCCGGCAACGAT